>JAILXH010049405.1:21544-36461 GCA_023558415.1 Piaractus mesopotamicus
AGCCTGTTGAGATTATTTTTCTCTATTTTTATCCATTCTTGAAAGTATGTTTACTTTTCCATGTTCCTGTAATCCTGAAAAACATTTTTCTTCTTATTATTAAATTTTATAATCTATTTTACTTGTATTTTACTGAAATTCAATGTGTGGTTTTCTCTTTTTAGTTTTTGGGATATATTCCATCACAGTAATTGTGAATAGATGTTTTTCATACATTTCTAATTTTTCAATTATTCAGTAATAAAGTACCCAACAAAATATTAATCAGCTAAAACTGAGATGAGTCAAAGACTAAATAGCTAAGTCACTTGAAAGACAATATTGTAATCAAAATTATTTCCTAGGATACAAATTTCTGAAACAAGAACAGAAGCTTAAGTCTCACTCTGATTTCCCATAGAACTTGCTATGTCTATGCTAGTCTCCCATTTGCTTTAATGAAGCAAAAGTACTGAGTTATTCACAGGCTTAAATAGCTGTAATAAAACCCCAGTGTTTAACACACTGTCCCAAAGTGTTCATTGCAGCTGCATCTGTTGTTTGCTATGGGACCCACAGCCAGCGTCCCATTTCCGGCTCCTCAGTCAAGTCTATGCATTCCTGAACACTGCAACCTGTGAGCGGAGAGCATCACATGCCATTATAGAGAGATTCCTCTGTAATGCACAGCATGAGGCATTATGTGATTTCTTAATTCATTTATTGAAGTAAATCAGGCCATATGATCACCTGGGGGGCTGGGGGGGGATGACCTAGGAACCTTCATTGCATATGGTTTCACTTGCCAGGGAAAAAACTGTTAACATGGATTACATAGTTTCTAATGGAGCAAAAGAGATTTCACTTGCTGGGTGAATTCCCACTGCCGTCCCTTTTACTAATCTCAAAGTTCGATTAATAACACGACAATGTTTTATAGAAAAATGTGGACTGGCACCCAGCAGTTAGTGCCAAGTAAATACGTGCCCCAAAACACCATCTGTTAGCAATACTACACAAGTTGAGCCTGGTCTTATACACAGGTTTCAAGATCCACAAAACCATTTCAGTAAGCTTGAGTCATTTGTTTGAGTTATGAAGAACAGAACGACTTTTTACCTAACAAATGTCAAATCATTGAAACAATGCATATAGGACCATATCAGCATATGCTGTGTAGTGATGCATGAAACTGAAAATATCTGTGATTAAATTAAATACAATTATACAATTTATATGGCTGTATTAAAAATTTTTAAAAATTACTTTTGACAATGAAAACATTTTCATGATGCAAATCTTGGAATCTTGATCTGCTATATTATTGTTCTACTATTATATTTTTGCTAGTATATTTTATAGTAAATACACTGGAATTACAGTTAGTTGTGTTTTTTACTTTACACTTCATTTTTACTTGAATCCTAGCACACCAACTCCCATGAGCTTCTGTCAATGAATCAAAATGCAGCTGCCGCAGAATGGAAAGATGTGGAAATCTGGATCAACATTCTGAGTGACAAAAAAAGGCAGAGGGGGGTATGTAAAAGCCATTGGTCAGATGTGATATGCTCCACTAAACTGGACAGAATTATTAATTTGAGAAGTGGGCCTGCTAAATCTATTAGTGTGTTATTCTAAGGAGGACTGAAAAAAGTCTCATACCCAACGGAGCGGCTGCAAACGCCTACCTGTTGTTTTAATGATTTAAAGTTGGTTTACTGTGCATTTTAGGTAAAGAGGAAATATATCGTCTCACACAGAGTGTTCTCCAGTTCAGAGAGCCCACAGGCAGGCTGCCACATGAGTTTTATGAGCAGACCTTGGATCAGCTCAGTAGTGAAATGCATTGCTTTAAAATGTTAGAGATTTCAACCGTTCAATCCAAAAATATAAGTGGGCTTTTCAACTAGTGAAATGGACAATACAAAAACACTAAAATAAACACTATACATGTTTTATCCCATTCCTGCCTAATTCTTGTAATTCAGAAAATCTAATGCATGTAAAATAGAAAAAAAAAGTAATAGAAAAACTGACATGATACATATTAGAAGTAACTAACATATTTTAATTCTAATATGATTTGTCTTTTATTAGTCTCTTCCTTACACTGAAAAAAATTAAAGCAAATGTGTGTAATGATTTTTTTTTTTTTTTTGCATTAATTTAACTTGCAGCAAGTAAAAAGTACTCACAGGTCAACAATTCTCATCATTTCTGTTATCAAGTACATTGGCTTTCAGTTATGCTAAATCTAGTTCAACTGACTGGATTTAGTGTGTTGTTAGCAGAACTTAAAAAAACAACATGCAATGTTAAAAATAAAGTACAGCCATTTCTAAACATTTGGGGGTCCTAAGTGACGTCTTACTTGGGCGGCTCCCCATCTACCCCAGTTGTATTATTCTGTATGCAAAAATGAAAAAACAAAGGCATACTTAATCTATTTGGATGAGGAAGAAAGTTTAAAACAGTTAAGCTTATACCACATACAGCCTTGAATATTAGAACCAAAATTTTTTGTTAAAATAGAAACCACATTTAATTACATCTATCACCTCAGGTGTTATTTAAGTATTACTTACTGTAACCTATAGTAACACTTTACAGTAGAAGAAATCGGAGAATCAAATTGCATTGTGTGCTCTAATAAAGCTATCTAGAAGCTGTGTTTTTAGCCATGGTTCTGTCTTTTCAGATCACAGAAGGTTTACATCCCACACAACATCTTGACAAGTAATGAGTTTGCTCTCGACAATAACACGATCGTTTTTCTGCCAGTACGGAATGCGACTGTGAGTCAACCTAATCCAGACCCAAGCCAAAATTTCCACTGTCTCAGAATCCACTCAACAGGACAGGCCTCCTAGCATATACAAAGCTCACTCTGTACTGTTTACTAATGCTGTTGAGAAGCTCTTCTATAATAGGCAATGGCAATTTAAATTATATTTAGAATAAGTATAAATGATTGTAGTTTTATTGCGCAGATTGTACAGATTGGCTGTCCTCACCCCTTTGTTTAAGAATTAACAAGGGCCAAACCTTTCCAGTGATGTTTACTGCAGTCACAGTGAGAGGAGGGCTTTAGTGGGCCTGCTTTGACCGTTTAAATGTGGTCAGGCAGCTGTAGATAGCATAAACTCATTAATCAAAGGTACAAATATAGTTATGGAGCATCACGGAAGGAAAGAAGGTCCAAGAAGGTGTGTAATTTGAGACAAAGCACTCTGTATTAACCTGATGTTTACATACATTATGTTCACGTGTATGACACAAAACAAATCACAATTCATTTCTAAGATATTTTATTCCAAAGAATTTATTTAACAGTATTTATTTGCAGTATTTTCATTGTTTATGATTAAGGCAAATTTCTTTACAAGCAACATCAATATTGATGGAAGCTAACTGTGCAATGTTAACATTCTTCAGCAGAACAGTGTTTTCTCTCAGCTCCACGAGATGGCAGCAACGCTCAAACCTCCTCAAGAGACTGGTGAAGCAGCAAGTCCGGAAAAACAGACCTTTGTTATAAGGTTCTATATGTCTGTATAAATTGGGAAATAAGTTATGTTCTATTTCATATGCCCTATGTTCTATATCTATATCATTAGCAGAAGCCCTCATAGTCATCCCATTACTGTCAGGCTGTAGTGTCTCATGACATTCTTATTCTTATAACACTTGTGTAGTGTACAAAATAGCTGAGCGTAACTGATTGTTGTATTTATCCTTAATTAACATTCTATTTTTGTTTCAATATATGTAAATGATCTCTGTTTTGATTGGTTTTTCAGTACAGCATCAAAAAAGGATACGGCCCTTTCTGTGGTCTCAGATCCAAAGCTTTTTAATGAGCTTGCGTTCTATCAATGTCACAGGCAGACCAACACATGGGCTTACCATTTTAAGACTTTTTTGCTATAGCTTGGTGTGCATGCATCCTGACTCATGCACACACAATGTGTTATTACATTATAGTGATGAAGAATCCAGTATTTTAATTGTAGTTAATAAAATGATAAAACATTGCATCTAATTTATCTGGTGTGTTCAGATTTGCTATAGTTCTTATTTCTCTATTGTTCTATCTACCTAGTACCTACTGTGACATGAGCACAATATGATACGATAAGTTTAGTGGGCCCAGAAGGAAGATCAGCTAAGAGGCCAATTGCAAATTAATCCACCTCTGGCCATCATGATCTTGGAACCAGACTCAAAATGTAGACTTTGTACATCTTCAGATCTTGCTCAAGCTACATGACAGGCTATTCCGGGGGTCTTGAGTTTTGTAACTAACATTTTGTTTATGGCTTTCCTGTACCTAAAAAGTTCTTCTTGTAATTTATTTGTTTCTTGGAGTGGACCATTTAAAACCAGGGAGAAATTTGTGGTTTGTGTTTTTGATAATGCTGCTGTTGTCAAAATCAAGTATCACAGAGTGCTGGTAGATGCCCTGTTATTCATGGTTCTACAAGGTAGCTTTTCTTTTTGGTATGGTAGTTGTGTGTTGGTCATTTTGAACACTGACTTTTTAGGCTTTATTAGTAATGAACATAACTACTGAACAACACTTTGCTTCTGCTACACTTGTCAGACTTGTCATACCATACAAGTCTGATTTTGATAATTTGACAGTAATAATTCCCAAAGCATATAAATGCAATTTGTTGATACGCGATATGACCAAAAGTACATAAACGCCTGAACATCAAATCCATATATGCATGTTAAACATCTCCTTCCATAGGCATTAACATGGAGCCCCCCCTCTTTACTCTTACAACAGTCTCCACTTTCCATTAGATTTTGGAGCATGGCTGCAGGGATTTTGCATTATTGAAGATGAGCACAGATGTTGGGTAATAAGGCCTAATTTATGGTTTGCATTTCAATTCATCCCAAAGTGTTTAATGGCATAGAGGTCAGGGATCTATAGGCCAGTCAAGTTCTTCCACACCAATCTTGACAAACCCACGACACTGTATGCTGTAGCAGTAAGATTTACCTTCATTTGAAATAACGGGTCCAACCAAACCCATTAAAACCAGACCATTATTCACAATGCAGCAAACTTCACAATTGGCTCAATACCATTTGTACATGGTAATCTTAGGCTTATGTGCAGCTGCTCAGTTTTAAAAACCCAGTCTATGACCAACAGGTCTTGTGCTGACGTTGCTTCTAGAGACAGTCTGGAACTCTGTAGAGAGCGCTGCAACTGAGGGCAATCAATTTTTGTGTGCTACATCTCGTTTTATGAACTCATGTATCTCTTTCCAGTTGATGCACATTGTGAATTCACAAGAACAATACTTACAGTTGACTGGAACAGCTTTAGCAGGGCACACATTTCAGCCTTATTGGAAATCTGATATCTTCTGACAGTGCTATGTTAAAAGTCACTGACCTCTTGAGTACATCTCATTCCACGGCCAATATTTGTCAATATGGAGATCGCATGGCTTTGTGCTTTATTTTATGTACCTATTAGCAATATATGTGGCTGAAAGAGAGAACCCACCATTTAGAAGGGGTACCCAGGGACTTTAGACCATATAGAGTGTAATGGTACCTTTTAAAGTATAATTAAATCAGTTCTTTTACTTGAGTTATTTTTTATTGCATAATTCTTGTTCTCTAATTTTTAATGTTTACAGAGTAAAAATGAAGGATGAGCCTATTAGTACATAAGCATAAATATAAATGTAAGCCTGTTTAAATGAAAAGATTCAGTTCTGAAAACAAGTAAAAAAACAAAGCAGAACAAAACAGAGCAGGCCTCAGATGCAAAAACACTTCAGAGACATACTGTTTAGCGGAGCATGCCAGAGAACTTTACCTGCACACACGAGGAACATTCTTTATAAAAACAGTCATCTTCAAACGTTTTTACATAAACTGAAGAAAAAGACATTAATATCAGCTGCCAAAAACAAAACCAGTCAGCACCTAAGTCACATACCGTCAGCTCAGGGGATCACACCGGCAACCTTATGGTCACAAGGCTGGCTCCCTAACCTCCAGCCCATGACTGCCCCCAAAGGAGTGCACACCAGCAAGTTTTCAGACAGTATAAAAGCTGGATAAATTGCTGTAGTTACAATTTTTTAATGATGTAAATGTTCTACATGGGTATGAGTGAACTTATACAGTCTGCAGACTATATATGTAATGTTTTTCTCTCTAGATGTTGACACCTATGGTGTCAGAACTGGGAGTCTGCTTGTGGATTTGCTGCCGAAACAATATGACAATCCAGTGGCGTTGACCAGAGCCCTTCAGTGACACTTTGGGCAGGTGGCTGTTTCCGGAGGATGATAGGAGAACAGATAAACTCCTGACGGTGCAGCTGAATATGTTGGATAAGCCGGAGGAGCTGAGACAACACAAGCAGTTTGCCACACCAACCAGCCTTTAAGCAGACTTCGCTGAGGCAGAAAGGGCAAAATTCATTCTCGGCGTAGAGATGCTGTGGTACACGACATAGTGCTCTGTGGCAGAGAAACTCAAGGAGGAGAGTGGCCCTCAAGCAGCTTCCCGAATGACTTGTGTGATGGCAGTGCAGGAAGAGGGGACACTGTGCCAGTTAATGGCACAAACCTAAGCTGGCAGTGAAACAGAAGTCAGCCAGGAAGATCAACTACCACCATGGACTTGAAGTGCAGCATAGATGGGAAACAGCTCACTACCCTCATTGACACTGGCTCATTGGTGTTGCTGCTACATCCAGGCATCCCTTGCACCAGAAGTGGCATACCTGTGTACTGGGAAGCAAAGACCATCCAACTGAAGTCCATTACTGGCGGTGGTGTCAACATGAGAGGGAGCAGGTAGTTCCCAATCATGGGGAGGGCCTGACCTGAGTGCACGAGTTCTGGCTTGCGCCTGTTCAAGATGTGTGCACACTCGGGCGGGACTTTTTCGCAGCGGCCAGGACTACGTTTGACCTCAGGAGGAAAACGCTAGGCTTGGAGACAGGGTAAGTGAAGCTAGTTGTGGTGACTACAGAAGGAGCCAAGACAGAGAATCAGGGCAATATGGCCTTCATTCCCTGGGGGGAAACCACCAGTTCTGGAAGAGCTAAACACGTAGCCTTAGAGTTCGTTGGAGGACCTTCCAGGATGGGGCAAACTGTCAGGTCGAGGGCACCACGTCATTTTGTGGGTGAAACTGCCAATGCTGGAGAAACCGAACACACAGCACTACTGCCAATGAATAGATCCTCAATGGTCATTGGCAGCGCACACAATCGACAGCCTTACCAGCATCATCAATGCAGTGGATGAGAAGTAGGCAGCTGTTGTCACCCCCAGTAGCACCAGACTTGACACTGTGAGCTATAAGGAGTTTCATCACACCGATGTAGAGGATGCCAAAGGATCTGCTTTTTGGCTGCCCACCAGGGGCAGGGGAGTATGGTACACCTGGAGCAGGGTATGCCAAGGAGTTGCTGTGGCAAGGACATGGCCCCGGAAGAGGACTGGGGTCACTTGGCTTCTGAGGAGATGGCCAGGATGGCTGAGCCTACAGGTGGGGATTAGTGGCATCCGCCACAGACTCTGCACAGCTGTGAGGAGCTTAAAGGGTGTGGCCATGCGAAGTGCTCAAGCATTCCCCTCTCCCTGTGTTTCATGTTGGGTTGCTGAGCTGCTCATTTCGGGTCTTTGTAAAGACTACCTGCTGAGTTAAAAAAAATGCCAATGCAAAATAAAAGAGCATTCGCCTATACATACTATGTGCTCTGCAACGTTCTAAGCAGACTCTACAATACTTTTACTTGAAATTATCAAGTAACACTACTTTTACTTAAGTAGGAATTGTCAATACTCAGAATATTCAATATTCAGAAAACCTTGAGGAAAGATGGATGTCCGTGAAGATCTTGTTTTAATCTTACCTCAATTGTAGTACTCTGGAATGGTACAGACAGTCTTGTTGCATTCAAGAATTAATAGACTTGATTCTTAAGAAATTAAGGAAGATTCTTAAGAAATCCAATGAACTTTCTTCCCAGAAATGTCTGACTTGTTTGGCTGCATGACCATGACTTGTGCTGTGTAAAATTGCATTAAGACATCCATGCAGCTGTGCAGGCCCAAGATAGATGCCATGGTGGCATATTCTAGCCATGGTGGCTGAACCACGAAGTGTGAACTTGTAAAGAGGGGTGTAAAAAGCCAAAACACTCTGGTGCTCCTGGAATGACACAATAAAATTGACCTGAGACCAATGCATGATTGATGATGAAAGAGTCAGAACCCATAATAACAGTTTTTTTTCACTAGTACACCTAAAACAATTGAAATTAAAGACTTTCCGTTTTATATTGATTTTTAATGAGTCTTTGGAATTTAGTGAATAGACCTCAATAGGATATAAATAGTGTGTTGGAAGTGTCTGCCGTCCTCGGATTGCACTTGCTCCAGCACTACCCTCTCCCTGTGTTTCTTGTTGAGGTACAGCTGAGCTGGTAATTTCTGGTGAACTTGTAAAAAGGGTTGTAAAAAGCCAAAACACAGATGAACCCTGGTGTGACACAATAAAATTCACCTGGGACCGATGCATGACTGATGATTAAAAAAACAGAGCCCATGATAACAGCTGCTTTTTCACTAGTACACTTAAAACAATTGAAATAAAAGATTTTTATTTTTATATTGATTTTTAATTTATCTTTGGATTTTATTGATTTGAGTTTAATAGGACAGAAATAGGTGGCTTTTCTTGTTGATATGGCATTAAAATGTCACAGTATACAAACCATTGTGCAAATGCAAATGAAAGCTTAATCTACAGTAACAATTACAATAAAACAAGACTCCCACACTCTAATGGGGTACAGCTAGATGCTATAATCATTCCACTTTGACAAATGTTGGCGCTGGGTACCTATTTAGCCAAAGCTCCTAATGTTACACCAAATAAATTCTTAGCCCATCAGTCAGTTCCTTGTAATGGTCAAAAACCTGTGTTAGTCTTCTTTACCTCAAATTCACAAGAAATGAAACAAAAAGAGGCCTGCTGGCAGGATACAGAGAGTGCAGTCTCCTTAGAAAGAGGATGCTACACATTGCTTTTTGCCATTAAAAAAATTAGAATCACAATTTCCAATAATATGAACCTAATTTTGTTACAGACACACATACAAAATAATCATTTTGCACAAGCATGTTGTGATGTTTTAATGATGAACAGAGCTGTAGATGATTGTATAATAACTGAGAAAGCTGTATAGCATCAATAATTAACTTAAATAAATTAATATGCAGTTTATCTCATATTCAAAAAGAGGTGACCAAATCTTGCTGATCATATAGCCATTTATAATAATTCCATAGGAAGAAAGTACTATAACAAGATCGTAGTGGTAGTGATGGTAATGGTAGTTATAATGTTGCAGTTTAAATTGTAAATAAAACTTCAGTAAAGATGCTACTGCAGAGAGGCTAGAATCGTTTACCTTACTTCAACAAACTAAAATTATTTCCTCCGAAAAATCTCCACTTGCTTATTAGATTCAATTCCTACAGGTTTACCCAAAGAAATTTTGCCAGAAATAACCAAGCCTATTCTGTCAACAATAAATTCCTCTCTTATATTCCAAAAACTCTTAAACTAGCAGTAATTAGACCTCTGACTGAGAAAGCAAATTTTTGATCCCTGCGAACTATCAATTTATAGATCTATCTTGAATCTTCCCTTTATATCAAAGGTCTTGGAAAAAGCTGTGGCAAAACAATTAAGTTCCTATTTGCATAAGAATCAATTATATGAAAAATTTCAGTACAGAGACAGCACTAGTGAAAATTTTAAATGATCTCTTATTATTCTCTGACCAAGGATATGTATCTTTGCTAGTCCTCCTTGATCTTAGTACGGCATTTGATACGATAGACCACTCTATCTTACAAGATAAACTAGAAAACCTTGTAGGAGTAACAGGAATAGTTCTTTCCTGGTTCAGATCTTACCAGACTGATCGCTATCAGTTTGTAAATGTAAACAGCGAATCATCTGTTCTTGCAAAAGTAAAGTATGGTGTTCCACAAGACTCTGTTTTAGGACCTATATTATTCACATTATATGCTACAACTCGGTACCATTATCAGTAAACATGGCATCAAGAGCCTTCTCATACAAAGCCCCCCAACTTTCATGGACATAGTGTAGTATAGAAAACTGGGAGTGCTGGTGCTGTCATTCCACTGCTTTCACTCATTCACTCAGGTTTGCTGACTGTGGAGGAAGGGGTGCTGACATCTCAGGGGGCTCTCATGTCCCTGTTACCTTCTGGCTCTCCCTTTTAGTTAGGCTGTAATGACTTGCTGGAGTCTCTGCTGCACTCTGTTAACCCTGTAAACTGTAATCAGTCACTCTTTACAGAACTAACTCTCTGTGTGTTTTTTTTTTCTTCGCTGAGTTGAACAGCTGCCAATCCTGTGCGGTTTATGCTTCTTCTTCCTTGATCGGGTGCCCACTTCTCACCAGCCTTCTAAGTTATGGCACAAATAATTAACTGAGAAGTGAAACGTTTTAATGTGTTTGAGGACTAGGGCTGAAGTGGTATGTTTTTTGTTTATTTTCAAGATGGTTTAAAAAATATGATTTTTTTGTGTTGTTCCTTTCACTGCAGCTATACAGCTGTTTAAAATAACCATTGTTGTAGCTCTGTTTGATATTCTACAAAACATTGTGCATCTCTTGGCTGACTGTTCACTACTCTGTTCAAGAAAAGGACTTTGTCATTTCAAGATAAACTGACACTTCCAAAATGGCACGAGTATATAAATAGCCCCACTAATGTGATTGTTTCGAATGTCATGCTAATAATAGATGCAGCGCATGTGGCTAGGACTAAACTAAGAGAGTCTTCACATTACATCTAAAAGTGGAGAAATTTCTGACAGCTATGCAAGGGCAGATTTTCATACCAGCTCTCATTTCAATGGAAAAACATAACCTTTAGCCCACAACCCTGGCAAGCCTCAGTGTAGTTTGTGTCTAGTATCTGTTTACCATGCATACCAGTGCCCTTTTCAGTGCCAGGCAAGTCAAGGCAAGAATGAATATGAGTATACTTTTATATGGTATGCAACAAAAGTAACAAGACATTACATTAAAGATTCAAATCTTGATGATGCAAAAATCTTTTGCTATTTATTGTAGTTTTTGCACCATAATATGCAATCTTTTTTATGTAAGAGTAAGAGAAATGCCAAAATTAATGTTGCTTTTGTTTGTCAAAACAGGACCACAGCACCATGTGAAAGTGTAATAATACAAACAGGTAATCTTGGAAAATAAATGTAAATACACACAAAATGTAAATGGTTTCAGGGTGCCAGGGAGTTTGTTCCCTATTTTTGTTATTGTCATGAATTGGAATGTCAAGTGGAGATTTTTTAATAGATATCATTACTTACTTTTAATAGGTATCATTGCACTTACTTTTCACTTGTTGACTTCCAGTTACAATTAAATTTTGATGTACACTTACCTAGAGCTGTTTTATCTCCTCACATTATTAGTCTTGTGTTGGCTTGCCAGGATTATGTATTTTTATCATCAGGGCATTTTTGGAGCATGATATACTGGCCTCAGCAGTACAGCTATACTGACAACTTTGCAGCTGTTGTTTTCAGAGAAGGACACAGAAACTGTGCTAACTGATAAGTTGATTGAGTTACACTACACATGGATATCATCTGCACCCATGTTGAAACTCTGAAAACCAAACACTAAGAGAACAGTCTCCTCTGAGGGTTTAAAACCACATAATGACTAGTGTATGCTTCAATAACTTTTACTATAAAGTTAATTGACAGAGTCATATCTTGTTGATGCGTCATATTTTTTGCAGTTAAGTATAGTACAAATTAGCAATATAACAGTCCCTGGCACCTCATGATTGAGTCATTCTATAATTGTGGCTATGTTTCATGCCCCCAGGATATATCTTGGGTAGACAAAATGGGGGAAATGGAGGAAAATGACCATCTTAAGAACAATGTTTCCTGTAATGTTTACTGTTACCATATTTGTACACAAGTTTGGCATGTAAAGGATGATTATGTTGATGCATAAATCGGCATACAGTTATGGGAAATAAACTGGAACAGCAGACAGCTTCTTACCTCCCTCTCAGGGTAATAAACGCTCTAATGAATCTTGCATCAATTTTTTTCCAGAACGTACAATAATCACAGTAAAAATGTAATATTTTACAATGAAATTGAGACCTCTACTAAGTTATATCTTAATGAGTCCACTTCTTTTTAATAAACTACGACAACAGTAAAATGAAACACATTAAATGTATTTTGTTAATTATTTAAATAGTTATTCTGATTAAATTAACTGCATAGTGATATTAGATGTATTTATTTAATGGTATAATTAGGATTATAAAACGGATAGTTTGGGTCCTAAAATCTGGCTGAGCTGTATTTAAAGCTGTTGTAAAATCCAAGATATACACACACCGATGGCCGCCTCACCATACTGCACCACAGCACGAAAAATCCTTGTGCTGTTAACAAAATAATCTTTGACTCTAATGCTGCTTGCAGGAACCACCAAGTGTACTGACAAAGTAAGAAATAAACTGAACGGCTGGTATCTTATTTTTTTAACTAGGCTGGGCAGCTGGCTAACAACTAGCTGATGACTATTAATGATGGCCACAACTCCATCATTAATATCACAGGCTTGAATTAAAGTACTTACGATATGATTCACTGTAAAAGGGCAATATTAACCACTAAAGAATGTCCCTTGAGTGACTGGCCCGCTTCAAATATCCGTGTTTCAGTCAGAAATGTCAAACCCAGGCTGAATCCAAAACAGCTCCGTACTCCCTAAATAGTGTGCTAGCTATGCAAGTTTAGAAATTCTAGCCTCTACCGCCAAATAGTACATCTTTTATCAAGTGTGGATTTTGCTGAATCCTAAATGACTATTTTTTCAGCCATATTATTCATTGTTGGGTGCAGAACCCAGTATTAAATTTCCTACTTAGTTCACTATGTAGGGAGCAGGGAGCCATTTGAGATTAACGCCGAGCATGAGAGGAGTGGCGCCATTGGATTGTTGCTAAATACGACTCTGGTGGTAATTTGGTGACCAAAAGTACTTGTAAAGCGAACGTTTTTGCAATAAACAGTGTTATCATATGTTCATTGTTATACAACAAAAAGTTAAAAAGTTCACGAAATGACTGCAATATACAGCGATGGGCTACCGAACATTCTTCTCCATGGTTGCAGTCAGCAATTCACTGTTTAGCCACCAGAGGTCTCACTCTCCAGAGTACTAGCCTTGTTCTCAATCTAACCACCTATACCTCATTTCCTAATTAGTCACACCTTAAATACTTCTCCCAAGCAGCCAGTCAGTGCGAAGTATTGCCAGTTCACTTGTGTCTGACTACTGAGCGTATGTTTGGTCTGTTTTGCTGGTATTTTGAACCTCTGCTTGATTTTGGATTCTGTTTTTGCCTTTGCCCCTTTTTGCTCTGTCTGCCTGGCTTTTTGGACTGTTTTCACTGTTACGACCCATTTTTGCTTAGCCTTTTGACATCCATTTTTGGACTGCCCCTTTTGTCATTAAATCTGCATATGGATCCTTCTCAAGTTTCTGAGTCGTCACAGAATACTTCGCATCAATCGGATCCAGCAAGTTTACGGGAGTTTTCAGGAAGCTGTTATGGCTCAGGGGAGATTACTGGGATCACATGAACAACACCTGCAACAACTCAATTGCACCATGGAGGAGCTCATTCACTCCCTCAGATCCTTGCAGCTGCAACCTACACCTCCGGCTGCACCCTCCAGCTCCGCCCCAGCCCCCCTTCCCACAATAAGCCCTTCTCCAATTTCAGTCCCACTATCCATCCCCGATAAATATGATGGGACCCCTGATCTATGCCAAGGCTTCTTAATGCAATGTTCACTTTACTTCAGCCGTTTGCCAGCAGCTTTTCCATCAGATAACGCTAAAATAGCATTTGTTCTGTCACTGTTTACATTAATACATTTAAAAAGAATTTAAAATAAATATTGATGAAAATGCATCAAAGATACATTCCACAGACATGCAATGCATTTACAATTACAGAATGGCTGTATTTCCATTAACTTCAAACATCAAGCTCAACATCAAACCTAGCTGATTTGGTTGCTCAATACATAGACAGGAATCCAATATCTCTATGAGATCAGGCTAATGACATGTGGACAGTGTAATGTAACTCGTTGTATACGTTCATTTTATACAGAATGGCTTTCACCCCCTGCTTTTCCAGTGGGTGTGTAAGTGTTGAGATGTGTTTAGGGGATTTTCCATGTATGCAGTGTGTAGCATAATTGAAGCAGGCATAATTTATAGCAGTCTAATAACACTATCATTCAAACATGGCCAAACTTTGACATAAATGAAGAATTTCCTCTTAAGTTACACAGTTACTTAAAAGACGTGGTCATAAAATTTTTCAAGATGCCTCACTGTTCGATACTGGTTGTGGTGAGAATGACATGACGTGATCCAAGAGACTGTTTTGATGGCAAGCAACATTTCTAAGATGTCTAAGATTTCACCAAGAGAAACCTGAGGGTAAACTGATTTTAAACAGGCCCTAACTGTGGTTTGTGTGTGTTACTTCAATGCTTCAGTACTTGACTGTAGCTGTACTTATCTCCCATTGTGCATTCTTTTACTTGCAGATTGTTTGTGTATTGTCTATTTTATGTTCATGTATCTTGTTTCTATATTTATTTTATTGGATTTAATTTTATGTTGACTTGGATTTTGATTGTGAAAGCGAACTTAATGTTACCATTTATTTTATGGGGAAATAGGTAGTTTGGATGTATGGAACACTAGTCTTAGAACAATAGAACACACACACAAACACACACACACACACACA
>JAILXH010049488.1:0-10446 GCA_023558415.1 Piaractus mesopotamicus
ACATTGTAAAGTGAATAATAAGTGTGCATATTAGACTAATGCTGTAAAGTGAATAATAAGTGTAAATATTAGATAAGCATTGTAAAGTGAATAATAAGTGTAAATATTAGATAAACACTGTAAAGTGAATAATAAGTGTGAATATTAGACTAACATTGTAAAGTGAATAATAAGTGTGAATATTAGACTAACGCTGTAAAGTGAATAATAAGTGTGAATATTAGACTAACGCTGTAAAGTGAATAATAAGTGTGAATATTAGATAAACATTGTAAAGTGAATAATAAGGGGAGAGGTTGGAGGTCAGAGGGCTTCTCCTGCTAGAACACACACTGATTTTATCATTATTTGGCATCCTCTTTGCCAGGATGCCCGGCAGGCTTTCCCACCACTGTAAACTGTATTGATCCCTTCAGGCTGGGTATAAAGAGCCGAACTGACCGCAGCACAGCAGCTATGCTGGACACCGGAGCGGCTCCTGCGTGAATGAGCATGGCTGAAGAACAGAGCTCTCTCACTGAGTTCATTTTCCTTCTCTTTCATGATGCTCGCTGGTGGATTCGGACGCGAGTGGGAGTGTTTTCCTCTGATGCAGCTCATCACGAATATTCCATTTCTCAAAGACAAGGTAAGCAGTGGACTTAAATAAGAATGCTGAGTAAACACACTCAGTGTGGTCAGAAAGTCTGAGAGCCGCTGAACGTGCTTCTGTTCTGAATTCCTTTCTAATATAATAGTTTTTTATTATGAAGTTGAACTCTTTACTGATTAATATTCATCAGGCATCATCTGTAACCAGCTTTAAACAGCAGAGAACGCCTTTATTTAACTTAGCATTCTGATAGCTTCCAGTTTTTATTTCAAATCTTAATTTATTTATTCTGTTTATATTTTAATTTATATTTAGTTTGTTTTAAAGTTTAATTGTTTACCATACTATTTATTATTAGTATTATCATTACATTATTAATAATAATAATAATAAACAAGAACTTCTTTCAGTTGTTGTTTTGCTAGTTAGTGTCTAACACCTGATTTTGATGTTTTTTAATTTCACTGTGAATCACTTTTAGCTGCTTTTTTTATGTATGAAAAGTGCTACACTTAAAAAGATGGTTCTTCAAGGGTTCTTTAGTAAAGACAATGGTTCTATGCAGACCCATGAACACTTAAAGAACTGTTTGCATGCTTCAGTGGTTCTCTGCATGGTGAATTGGTCCTTCAGATTGATGGAGAATGTGTTGCTTCTATATTGCACCAAAAAAGGGTTCTTCTATTGCAACGATGCAAAGCTTGTAACAGTAGAAGAACACTTTTTGGTGTTATATAGAACCATTTACAACACATTTTCCATCAATCTGAAGAACCACTTCACCATGCAGAGAACCACTGAAGCATGCAAACAGTTCTTTGAGTGTTCATGGGTCTACATAGAACCATTGTCTTTGCTAAAGAACCCTTGAAGAACCATCTTTTTAAACAGTATATCATTATTATTAGTGGTAGTATTAGTAGTAGTAGTATTGTAAATCTGAGTGAACAGTAGAATCCAAATTTGAACATGAATTTCAGAATTCAGAATTTTAGAAGTTTGCGTACAAGACTCTGATCAGCAGATCAGATCCACCTGAGAGTCTGAACACGAGCTTCACTGGAAGAGATCAGACTAAAAACACTGAACTTCTAGTACAAAGAACTCAGCATGATCAACTGCACACACTTCAGTTCGAATAGAGACACAAACGGAACAGAATGTACAATATTTATACTTAATTTTTCTCATCATGACTTTTAAATGTTTCTAAATTTCTAAATTTTCCTTTGTTTATTTGTAGGTTTAAATGAAAAACATCCCAGTTTTTCAAAGTGGTCTAATAATATTAATTGATATTGTTTACTGAATAATTTATAGCAGATACTGAATAATTCATAGTAGGTACTGGAAAATTCATAATGGAACTGGAACGGGACAAAGAGAACATTTTTGAAAAGCTAGCTGTCCCAGTGTACAACCATAGAGCTCACATTCCTCCAAAGTGCTTTTTTCTTTAAAGAATGTTGCAGACAAATATACATTAATGATTCCCAAATAGGACTTTTACGTTAACAAGACTGATAGTGAAAATGAAACACTACTATGAAACACTACTAAGTTTCAGAAGAAGGCAGGATGTCCCTGAATTCTTGATGGGCAGCGTATGACCCTATATTCCTCTCTGAAGTGATCACTGCCCCTCTCTCCACAGTAGCCATGTCCGAGTGAAGATGGGTGACTGGAACTTCCTGGGTGGAATCCTCGAGGAGGTGCACATTCACTCCACCATGGTGGGGAAGATATGGCTGACCATCCTCTTCATCTTCCGCATGCTGGTGCTGGGAGTGGCGGCCGAGGACGTGTGGAACGACGAGCAGGCCGACTTCATCTGCAACACTAAGCAGCCCGGCTGCCGCAACGTCTGCTACGACCGCGCCTTCCCCATCTCGCTCATCCGCTACTGGGTGCTGCAGGTCATTTGGTTCAATTCAGTTCCATTCAGCTTATTTTTACAGCAGACACTTCCAGTCCTGCTCAAGCACACCACCTGAACTTGTTAATTAATAGTCTTGCAGGATTAAATGTATTGTTTTAATGAGAATATACATCTGGGGACAACTTGTTAACTTTTTGGTGCTGAAATCTGCCGTTAATGGGGGACAGCAACCCAGATATCCGAAATCTGAAGTATAATCTGTTTTAACTCAACTGTTTTTCTCTTGTAAGAGGTAATGTTTATTTTTGCCTCATGTAATATGTTCTCCACTCATCTGCATATTTAATTTGAGTTTTTTGGGGGAATTTTTTAGCCATGCTAACTTAGATTACATTCAGGGGTTAATGACAGGCTTGTTGCTTTAAGAGCACAATATCAACTTATACCTTAAGCTCTGCCTTCATGAGGCGGTTTAGAAGTTTATTCCCACTCAAATAAGCCCGTGTAATCCCCAGTCCAAAGTTCTCAAGGTTGACCCTAGCCGTTTGCAGGATGAGATCAGTTTATAAACTGAACACTGGCTGTTCCAGGGTCAACTACTGTCCCAAAGCAGCTTTCCAGAAATACAGGTAAAGCGCCCTAAGAACATGAGGAAGAAACACTGAACCAAGACTCAAAAGGGTAACCCTTCCTCCTCTGGGTTGCACCAGATAGTCCCAGTGGAACAAGTATAGCTTTAGAGTACAAGTGAGATAAAAAGAAATCACCAAGATCAGATATGGATCAGATATATCAAGAAAGATCTTGGCAGCCAATAATGTTAGTCCATCAGAAAATCTGCCAGAGAATTTCTGGTGAATTGTGTAGGACCAGTGGTTCCTAACTCTGGTCATGGAGTATCCCTTCCCTTGGTGTTCTCCCTGTGAAGCAGGTGTGTTAGAGCAGGATAAGGATTGGGAACCAATATGTTACATATACACAGTGATAAAATCTCAGAATAGATATGTGAATATGATAGAACATGTTAAGGCTTGCAAAATAAAAAGGGTGAAGGAAGTAGCAGTCAAGTTAACTTAAGCTAACATGTGGCTAATTATATACCACAACAGGTCATCTTCGTCTCCTCACCCTCGCTTGTCTACATGGGCCATGCCATCTACCAGCTGAGAGCCCTAGAGAAGGAGCGACACTGCAAGAAGGTGGCACTGCGACGAGAGCTGGAGGCACTGGACCCGGATCAGACAGATGCCCGAAAGAGGGTAGAGAGGGAGATGAGGCAGCTAGAGCAGGGCAAACTGAACAAGGCTCCACTTAGGGGATCACTTCTGCGGACTTACATCGCTCACATAGTGACCCGGTCAGTGGTGGAGATCGGGTTCATGCTGGGTCAGCACCTGATCTACGGGAACCAGCTGGAAACACTGTATAAATGTGAGCGTGAACCGTGCCCGGATGTCGTGGACTGCTTTGTCTCGCGCCCAACTGAAAAAAGCGTGTTCATGGTGTTCATGCAAGTCATAGCAGCTGTATCTCTCTTCCTCAGCTTGCTGGAGATCTTGCACCTTGGGTACAAGAAACTCAAGAAGGGCATCCTGGACTACTACCCGCATTTGAAGGATGACCTGGATGACTGCTATGGTGCCAAGTCCAAAAAGAACTCAGTGGTGCATCAAGTGTGCATCAGTCAAGGACGCAAGGCCACAATCCCTACAGCGCCAAGCGGGTACATGCTGCTTCTTGAGAAGCAAGCTAACGGACCTGCTTACCCGCCTCTAATCAGCGGGTCATCTGCTTTCCTGCCCATCCAAGGTCAAGCTGGAGGGAGGCTGGGACAGGAAGGTCAGAAAGAAGGTAAGGATCTTGTCCAGAGTCCCACAGAGCGCAACAACAACTCCAATAACACAAGCAACGAGGTTCGCTGCTGCCCGGACAAGCCTGAGCAACTTCTGGAGGATTCACAAGAGCTTGAGACTGAGAGTTCAGAGTACCCAACGCTGCCAGTGACTGACTCCACTTCCTGCCCCACTACCTGTCCAACAAGTGGTGCTTGGAGACCCCGGAAGGTAAGCGGCCCACGGCACTGCAGTACAGTGATGGAGGGCAATGCTTCAGACAGCGGAGAGTCCTGCAGCAGCTCTGCGGCCGCAGGAATTCAGCCCCGCGTCGGTCATCCTGTGGTCCATGGCCGGCCCCTCCCTAAACCGGACTCCAGGAGATCCAGCCGGCCCCAAACGCCAAACTCTGTGGCAGACAGGAGCTCAGATTCACGGCAAAGCCCTGCTCTCTCCACAAACCGCCGAACATCACCAGCCAGCAGCGGCAGCAGCAGGAGAGCTGCGACGGACCTGCAGATCTAAAAACACTGCTCTTAAAGTAACCCTAGAAGTTGCCACCTTCTAATGATTTTAATAACAGCAGAGTGAAATGTAATTGAACTATATTAATATTGTAAAGGATATATCATAATAAGTATCACTAGATTTTGTCTTCGGTCTTTACTGGAGTAAGAAAAGTAGTATATCTTAAGAAATAAGAGCTTTTTTTATTTCTTTAGAATTTATCCTTATTTCTTTCAACGAAGAACAATTCTAGGAACAGGTGCTATTCTTCTATTCTAAAATTATCTTCTCACTTAGACAAGAAACTAACTTCTTTTTTATCTTTTTATGACTATTTAAGACGTTTTTTTAGTGATTTTAGGATCGATCTTGTAAGTTTTTCTTTGGAAAGCTTTCTTGAGTCCAGCACCACTATCATGCAAATCAGCGTAGAGAATCCAGGCAGATGCACAGAAATAACTGCTGGTTCATCAGACCGTATTACTGTATGTTTCATTTGCCATTTCATCTGTCAGCATGTGAAGGTCTTGCTCATGAGCTGAATAAGCTGCACTAAACAGGGCAAAAGACAAAAAAAATGCAGATCACAGTGGCACTACTGTAAACATCATTTAAACACTGGCTTTGGATGTGAAATTCATGCCTGCCAGATCTACTGAATATCAGCTTTGCAAGACTAATAGAGCGCTGTTGTGGTAGAGCCTGGTTTAAAGCTCTGTATGTGCTGTATTGTTCTGTTTCTAGCAACAATCCAAGTACATTTGATAATTCTGTTTTAGAACCCAATGTTCTTTCTCCTGAAGGCTGTTTCAGCTCGCTGGAGGTGATGATACTGACAAAGATAATGATGTCTCCTTCAGGGCTGGGATTAACGGAATACAAGTTTGGGAACATGATTTCAGTATCTGTGTTCAGTCCAAGTTACATTTTGTAATGGAAGTATTCAGAACACATTTACTTTTTTACATTTGTAAGAAAATACTTTTAGAATACAAACATGGAATATCTGCTAACGCCTGAATAGACTGATAAATCAATGTGATCAGTTATTAATCTGAAGATAAAGAGTATAAATATAATATATAGTTTTATAGTTTTGTAGAAAGTTACATATAAAAATTACATATGGCGAATAAGGAGATAAATAGAGCAGCAGTGGGATTACTGGAGCAGCAATGGAATTATGGGAAAAGAAGTAGGATTGTGGGAGCAGCAGTGGGATTACGGGAGCAGCAGTGGGATTGTAGGAGCAACAGTGGAACTCGGGGCAGCAATAGGATTACGGGAGCAGCAGTGGAATTATAGAAAAAAAAGTGGGACTGTGGGAGCAACAGTAGGATTACGGAAGCAGCAGTGGGATTATGGAAGCAGCAGTGACATTACGGGAGCAGCAGCGGCATTACGGGAGCAGCAGTGGGATTACGGGAGCAGCAGTGGGATTACGGGAGCAGCAGTAGGACTGTAGGAGCGGCAGTGGGATTATGGGAGCAGCAGTGGAATTGTAATAGCAGTAGTGGGATTACGGGAGCAGCAGTGGCATTATGGGAGCAGCAGTGGGATTACGGGAGCAGGAGTAGGACTGTGGGAGCAGCAGTGGGATTACGGGAGCAGCAGTGGGATTATGGAAGCAGCAGTGGAATTGTAATAGCAGTAGTGGGATTACGGGAGCAGCAGCAGGACTGTAGGAGCGGCAGTGGGATTATGGGAGCGGCAGTGGAATTGTAATAGCAGTAGTGGGATTACGGGAGCAGCAGTGGCATTATGGGAGCAGCAGTGGGATTACGGGAGCAGGAGTAGGACTATAGGAGTGGCAGTGCAATTACGGGAGCAGAAGTGGGATTACAGGAGCCGCAGTGGGATTATGGGGGCAGCAGTGGAATTATAATAGCAGCAGTGGGATTGTGGGAGCAGTAGTGGACTGAAGCAGGCAATGAGAGCCAAAATAATGTTAAGAATTTTGTAACTTCAATTGTACAAGTGAATTTTTCATGAAACACAACAGAAGAATTAAATGAAGTGTGAGTAACTGTGTGAATTAAATAAGAATTACAGCCACAGAGGAATGTATACTTTTTATGTATTGTAATGGGCTACGTTACTGAATACATTTAAAGACAGTGTATTCAGTATTCAGTATTCAGTCATCACTACCTTTTCAGAGTACTCTGACCAGCCCTCGGCTCCTCTGAAGCACGACATTATGGTACATTTGCTGCTGCCACACCTGCGAACAACTACCAGCTCTTTAACCGTCAGACAAGTAATACTACCACTATAGAAATTAGCAATGCTTTTGCCTTTTTCTTAACACTCAATACACTTGTAATTCTTAGTTAATTAAACATTGATTAAAAAAATGTTTATGCTGGCTTGGAGATGATTCATTTGATGTTTCTGGAGAAACTCCATGTATACGGTCACCAGGAATCACAAACACTTGACGGCATTTAATAATAATAAAATACTTTTATCAAGATTTGTGACAAACTGAATTAAGAACAGACATAAAGTAGAAATAAATATAGAAAGTATCTTTCCTGAAAGGCAAAGGAAAAGGAGGATGGTTTGTCTCTCTAATCATGGCCTCCAAAGAATTCTTAAGTTAGTGATGGCTGTACATGACTGAGCTTAAAGGAACCGTGAAGGATTTTTCCTCCAAAACATTTTTTCCTTCTAAAGTATGAAATGGCACTAATATTACACTGTATACGCTTCCATCCAGTTTTACCTGGAACAACCACAAGCACAAAAAGAGTTCAACCTCATCAGGTTCTTCAGCGCTGAATTATGCGTGTTAATGTACACACTAAAAAATCATCATCAAATCACTCCATACCAGGGGTGTCCAATCTAATCCACAAAGGGCCGGTGTGGCTCTAGGTTTTCATTCCAAACAAGCAGGAGCTCAGCTGATTGTACTTGTTTAATCACTGGTCAGTCTTCAGCTCCAGCTTTGTTGGAATGAAAACCTGCAGCCACACGGGCCCTTTGTGGATTAGACTGGACACCTCTGCTCTAGAACTATTAGCTGGAGAGCTGTGCTCTGGCCATGCTAGCTTCATTTCCCCATGGTCCCCGTAGTCCAGGGCCAGATATAAAATGACAGTGTTCTGTTCTTTATCAGGCTGTACTATAAGATGGCATACTCCCTCCAGGTGAGGGGAGAAGACCTGCCCCAGGTGGAGGAGTTTAAGTATCTCAGGTCTTGTTGAGAGTGATGGGAAGAGGGATAGTTAGATCGGCCACAGGCCGGGACAGACGGCCGCAGTAATGCGGTCACTGTACCAGGCTGTAGTGGTGAACAGGGAGCTGTGCCATAAGGCAAAGCTCTCTGTTTACCGGTCGGTCTACATCCCCTCTCTTTCAGTGCATGTCCACTTGCACTTTTTCACGCTGCATTCCGCTGAACCGGATCTCTGCTCACCACTGGTGGGTGTTTCTATGTCATTATGGAAATGAAGGAACCGTACCGAACATATCTGGAGCCCAAACGCTCACAGTGAGACTAAAATACAGATGTAAGCCTTTTCCTCTCAAGCAGCTCCCTAGCAAGGCTCTGTGCTGTGAAGTGATGGAATAAACGGAACCAGGGATCGCAAAACTGTGGTGCATCAACTGGTGACACTGTTTTATTAGCAGACCTCTCTTAGCTGGATCACAACATGCAGCAGCTTCCATCTTCATAAAACAAACAGTGCTGTGCGTAAAACGACAGTTTTAAAAAACTGGCTCAGAAAAAAATTCGTTACACAGTCACTATTTCTAGTCTCTTCAATTCTCTGTCGCTGCAGTTGATAACACATCCAAGGCTGAAACTCATGGAAAACATGAATTGCCTGGGAAATATTTTAACCCTTATTCAAAACCAGCATGGGTCACCTTCATAACACAAAACAGTTCTGTGACTACAGGGAAGCAGCGTCACAGCAAAGAACAAGAAGGATGGTGAACGTGCATACCGCCACCTACTGGTTCTAACTGTTAATAACTCCACCTTACACCTTCATATCACTGCTGTTGTAGCAAAACCTCGTATCTCCGTTTTTCAGTTTTTGACTTGATTTGAAAATGCCTGTTACTCTTTACATAGTGAGTAAATTTTATGATGAATGGACAAAAAGAAACGTTCCAAAATTACTTGGAAAGTCTGGTTCCATTGACTTACACTGAAGGTAAAGTATTTTTCCTTCTCCTGTAAAGTTTGTTCTGACAGCAGCGATATGCTGTTTACGCTTTTCAGAATGCAGCCGTCATCCACAGAAGATGAAACGTTCGCTCGGTCAATCTCACTAGCTAGCTAGCTCAGCAAGTAACCTCTGTATGGTTCAAGTTTTGCTTTATCGCTCAGACCATGTAAACGTCATCCAATCAAATCCAATCGTCTTCTCTCCAAATCCTCACTGTGTACAGGTCTGCGTAAAACCTGATATTTTTCAATATTATGTAAAACTCTCATGGGTTCAAAGAAGAGACAGAGAGCTGCTGTTTCTCTGCTCTCGGAGAAAGTTACATTTGCCGTTCGTGATGAAGGCCAGTCGTCTGATTGGCTAAAGGCAGTGCGACGGCCGCATTTGTTTGCATTAAGTTGAAAACTTCACCGCAAACGTTGACTGCGCAATGCAGCATGGATAAAATGCACAGGCGAAGCTGTGAGTGGACCCGTACCGTAACCCTTCAGGGACCAGGTGAAAAAATTCAACTAAACTATTAACATTAACAAAAGGCGACAGAAGAGGTCGCGTCACACAGTCACACGTGAGTCACACTGTTCAGTGGTTCTTTCTTATAATTGTTGACTCTGGCAAACATTGTGGCGTCATGCAGTCAATAAAAATAAATCTTGGGGAACTTTCGTTTTTTAGCCTTCTGTACATTTCTATTGGCCTGGTCATCACAACGTTTTAACACAGTACAAAGAGTAACTGGAATTTTTACACTGTGAAAATGACGAACACAGTTTTCGTGTGACAGTGATCAGCGCAGGAGTTACGTAGCTGAAATCAGCTAATGCAGCTTCTCCTCTGGAAATAACAGTTAATGACAGTTCACACTGCACGCAGAACACATACAGGAGGTTCCCACCAGCTAGAAACCCATCAGCCCAACAATGTGTCCATAAGCTCCATTACATAACAGTGAAATCAATGAGTTAATTGATTCGTCTATTGAAGGAATGGTGACTCCAGTTTGACTACTACTTTTTCTGCTAACAATCAGCAGAACGTTAATGTAAATATTTCGGCTCGGTTTGGTATCATAGGAGTAGAACTGACTTATAATGATTTTTATGCTGCTTAATTATAATTATAAAAAAAAACATTTCTTCTAAAATTATATTAGCCTATATTAAAAAAAAACGAAACATTTGTCTATTTCTGCTGAGCTGGTTCAGAGTCAGAGCTGAATCACATTTGGGACTTTTCACTCAATTTAGACTTTAGACTAAAATATTTTCCTCTGAGTAACTCTAAACCTTAATTATGTTTATTTTATGAAAACTAATAATTGAACATTCTATTTTGTCACTACCAAAACGATCATAACTACCCAAATTGTACCAAAATGTTTCAGTAGTGACTGTTTCAGTGACAATTTTAGCTCATTTTGAGCTCAGAAACTCAGCAGTTCATGACCAG
>JAILXH010049490.1:0-19520 GCA_023558415.1 Piaractus mesopotamicus
CTTTGACCTTTGACCTGCGGACCCTGCTCCAGCCCATGCCAGCAGCGGCCTCTCTTCCCCTCAACGCGACACGCGCGTCCCCGCAGCTCTGAGGCATCCAGGTCGTAGATTCACTCGCACTGCCCCTTTGTGGTCTGTCTCACTGTGATTTTGCTTTTCTTTATTGACACTTAGGCCAGCTTTACACTAGTGTCAGGGTTGTTCTGCTTGCTGCTCAAAAGCCACATAATTTGGAAAATCAGCTAATCTTAGTACTTTTGTTCAGTATATTCAATATCTCTGGTTTCTTTCCATAACTAGTAATCCAATATTTAGTACCTATATACCTTTGTAATCGATTGCTTTATGTTTATATACCTATATCAATAAATAACCCTTTATTACAGTCATCTCTGTCATGGTGTGCATATGAAAAACTTCAATTTGGTTTTGTTCCCTGGACCATGGTCAAGCTCTCACTTAAATTTAATTAAAATACCCGTGTCTTACGGTAAGTGGGAAATTAGGTGCTTTTGAGGCCTTGTCCCGCTACAATAGTAAATAAAATCAAAGTAGGAATTTACCTGGATATGCAGCTAAGAACTTTAAAACCATGTAAATGATTTAAAAGCCTGGGAATATAGATGTGTTCTTAAATTAGACTAAAAAACATCAACTGTGGATGACATCCTTAATAGAGACAGATAACTACTCCACAGTTTTGGACCTTATAGCTCATGAGGTTAAAAATGGCTGCAAGAAGGCAGAGATGGAATTCAGAGAAACACCTTTACAGCTTTCAAAACAACCAATAATCAACAAATAAATAAAAGCATGCATGAGGTCCAGGTCTTCAAATGCTAAAAGGGATTTAAGCTTGGTAATTGTTTTGAGAAGATAACAAGCCTGCTCTGATCACTAAGTTGATTTATTTGTCAAATTTAAGCACAGAGTCAAACATAAAGCCAAAATTCCTGCCATGGCTATGTATATTAAAAAAAAAACAGGCCTAAATGATCAGTTATAATTTTTTATGGAATCTGGATGACCAAGATTAACCACCTTTGTTTGATTATCATTCTGTTTTTTAAAAAAAAATTGGACATCCAACTTCTGCTATCCTAAAGACAGTAGATCCATAGCTAGCACAGAGCAATTTTCACCTGCACTGTAAAAAGTGGCTCGTCGGATCATGTGGTAACAAGTATATTAACTAGTTTTATTCAAGCTAAATAAATACTTTGATTGAATGATTCTTTCACACACACACACCATCTAAACCGCTTATCCCTCAGGGTCGCAGTGGGGTGCTGGAGCCAATCCCAGCTGTCATTGGGTTGAAGGCAGGATACACCCTGGACAGGTCACCAGCCCATCGCAGGGCAGACAGACATACATACATACACAATCACACACACATTCACACCTAGGGGCAATTTAGCATGTCCAATTGGCCTGACTGCATGTCTTAGGACCGTGGGAGGAAACCCACGCAAACTCCACACAGAAAGGACCCTGGTCACCTGGCCGGGAATCAAACCCAGGCCCTCCTTGCTGTGAGGCGACAGCAGATCTGACAAGCCACTTTTTACAGTGTGGTTCAAATAGGCGATATAACTGAGTATCATCTGCATAACAATGGTAGAAGATTTTATTTTTACATAAATTCCTAGGGGAAGCATGTATAGAGAGCAATATAGGACCCAAAATAGAGCCCTGAGGTACTCCACAGGTGATTGCTGCAAAGGACGAAGAGAAATTACCAAGAAATTATCAGAAATTTCACTTAAAAAGCTTTATTCTTAAAGTAGGAGGCAAACCACTATATGACAGGTCCCCAGATACCAAATCCACACTTAAGGCAGTCAAGGAGAATGTTATGATTGACTGTCAAATGCTGCACTGAAGTACTAACTTTAGTACTTTTTACTAAAGGATTAAAATGGATTTTCCAGAGTCCACAATTAATGTACGTTAATGTCATTAGTTACTTTAAGAAAGATGTACTTGTTGCTGTAATGTGCTGTGATTGAAATTTGTCTGAAATATTTTTAGCTAAAAATTAGATCAAAAAATAGGATAATTTAGAGATAACGGACCCAGAGTGGGCTTCTTCAGTCAAGGTTGGTCAACAGCAGGTTTAAAACACTGCGAGACTGTGCAAAATGTATATGTAAACATAATGTAATTATATGCAAATCATTTAAACTCTGCATTGAAAATAGTACAAGAACAATATATCAAATGTTGAAACTGATCTTTTTTTTCTTTTTTTTTTCAAAAATAGGACATAGGATTTCAGATGCTCAACATTCGGGGTCTCCTTTTTCATATTTTTCATTACATAATATGCAAAATGATTATCAAAAAAAAGTTTATCATCCAGACTCTTTTACTACAGAAACCATGCTGTTCTAATACATGCCGAATGTGGTTTGGCATTGTGTTGTTAAAATCAGTAAGGCCTTCGCTGAAAAAGATGTCATCTGTATGGCAGCATATGTTGCTGCAAAACCTGTATATATCGTTTAGCATTAATGGTGCCTTCACAGATGTGTAGGTCATCACAAATGCTGACTTTTGAACTGTGCACTGATAACAGTCTGGATGGTCACTCTCCTCTTTAGCAGGGAGGACGCAGCGTCAATTATTTCCAAAAAGAATTTCAAATTTTGATTCGTCAGACCAGAGGACACTTTTCCATTTCACCTCAGTCAGTTTGGCCTTGTCCCTTGCATACTGTCACGCATCCCTCTGGCTCTGAGGCTTCCAAGGACTCCATCTCCCAAAATCCTCTGGGAGATTATGTGACTCCTGACCCTCCTCTGCCCTCCAATCACCGTTCTGCCTCTCCTGAATACTAATCAGCATTACCTGTTTCTGCCTTTGTTTGTCTAGTTAGAGTTAGTATAAAGCCCAGGCTTTGTTTAGTTCCTTGCAGGGTATTGCATCTTTTGAGCGCTACTGAGCATTATTATTGATATTGCTGTTTCTGGATCTGACTTCTTTTCTGTATTTTTTGACTTTGCTCTTTTTGCCCTTGCCCTTTGGACTTTGATCACGGGTTGTTTGTTTGTTTGTACTTTTTGTCTTTGCTGGAGACAAAAAGTTGTGCCTGTTACCCGACTTCGATTTTGGATCACAATTTAACTAATGCTTTTTTTCCCCTCTTTCATCCGCGAACATCTGAATCATTCTGGCACGTTACACATACAGAGATTTCTCTGGATTCTCTGAATTTTGTAAGATATTACATACCATAAATCATTAAAGTTCTTTGCTAATTTATGTTGAGAAACATTATTCTTGAAATGTTGCATTATTTACCCATGCAGTCTTTCATGGAGTGATGATCCCCTTCCTATCTTCATTTCTAAAAGTCTCACTGGGATGCTCTTTTTATACCCAATCATGTTATTAACCTGTTGCCAAATAATCTAATAAATAAACTAGTTGACAGATGTTCCACAAAGTGTTTTGTTTAGCATTACATAACTTTTCCATTTTCCGTTCCTTTTCCATTTTCTTTCTGCCTTCCTGCATTAGGGCATGTGTCTAAATGTCTCTTGGTTTTATGTTGGGCAACTGTATAAAGAATATCAATGCAGACAGAGTTGAACAAGTCAACCAATTTATCAGTGCTTAAAGCCTTTGGCTGTAGAAGACTTAATGTACTGTGAGCAATAAACAGGTAGACAGCTCCTTAGAGGTGAATGTGGGATAAAAACATTAACACTCACTTGTCAACAATGTCGCACATGACATCAAAGGATGCTGTACATAAATGAATAAATCTTGGGAACACTGGATGCTAGAGCCTTACTTTTTTTCCCCCCTGAAGGGTAGTATTGTGTCATTCCAGTGAGGGCTCCGGTGGGAACAGATCCCTTTCAGAAGCTTTGAAATCCAGCCTTGAACTGCACTGTTTTTTGGAGACTTTGTGACATAAATCCATAATGACAAATCCAACACTGAATGTCTCCTGTGATTATTTATCCATATTACAAAGAGTTATTGTTGTTGTTAGCATGGCTAATAGCCATCCACTGATAACTTGGGTTGGCTCTGTCGACCAATCAGAGGCTGTGTTCCTGACAATGCTACCCTTCCTGGCAAAATAAAAGTCTGTAGTATGCAATGTTCCCAAGATATGTATTCTTTCATGTACAATGTCCTTTGATGTCACATATGATGTTGCATATTGTCGACCACTAGGGGTTAGAAAGGATAGGCTGGTGATCAGACTTGCATCAGTTTTTTCCACATTGCCAACATCAAAACCAAATGACAAAACAAGATCTAAAGTACATCCACGCATATGTGTTGGGCTAGTGACAGTCAACTGAGACAGATTAGAAGACTCAATATAGTGTAGAAGGACTTTGAAGGCCAACAGATACACACATTAAAATCACAAAAGATAAGATTTTTTCCTGATTTAGATAAAATGGATCTCAAGAAGTCATTCATTTTCAATTCCTTGATAAAGACTGTGACGATGCTTCGCCGAACCCCGTGAGAAGACACAAAGTCACCGGGTAGATTGTGACTGAATGGGTAGTGGAATGCAGTTGCAGGCGGAAGATGTGACGACTCTGGATGATTCTTTGCAATCAGTGAGGTTTATTTACACGGTGAAAACACACAAAAGAAAAACTGTACAAGCACAAAGTAAATGGTGGGTAAAATGTTGACCTGACTCAATCAGTACAGGTAAGGAGTCTTAGGCCGCAAGGCCATAGGACTATATTCTCTCTAGCTCAGCTCTTTACTTCCTTCCTCAGTTTCCTCGCAGTCTGAGGTGAGTATCCTCGAGCTAGCCCCCACTAAACCTTTCCCCTACCTCTTACAGGGTTAGCCCCACCCCTGCATCACCTGAGCTAAACCATTCCACTCTGCAGGGGTTTTGCTGTCCTACAAGAGTGGATTAAAACCAAGCGTAAATAAAATCATAATTTCATCTCACAAGGCCTTAATGTGTAACATTACCGGTAAGATGTTTCATATGGTGTGCACATTTACTAGCCTGTCTCACTCTGCTTCTGTGATCTAGGTTAGAGACGTCACGCCTCTCATGAGCTAGTCGTGGGCCCTCCGGCACGCTCATGAGTGAGCTCCGTCTGCCTCCCTTTTGCTGAGTCTACTAAGAAACAGACAACAGTGAGTATTACAGGTAGGTGTTCAGGTAAGTATTACACACACACATATAGTCCTCTAGTGATGGGCAACACGTTTGCCTCATCACAAAGACCTTATTGGTTTTTGGTGGTCTATAAACCAGTGCACATAGCAACGGGCTTAAAAGATCTAATTTTACATAGCTGCACTTCAAAAGACAAGTAGTTGTCCACTGGCAGTGATCGGTATTTGAACCAATGCTGGAAGACTCTTGCTAGGAAAGATTCAATGGACAATTTGCTCGCCGAAATCAACCAGATTAACTCTACTTTACGTGGAGTAGCTACTGATGTATCAACAAGAAAAGAAACCATGGCTGAACTGAAAAACTCACTCAGTGCTGTACAAAAAAGACTGGAAGAAGCCAGGGGCCGTCTATCCAATATGAAAAATGTTACTGCATGGTTGACAAGTGATAGCAAATGAAACAGTAAACTTTTGAAAAGTCTGTGGAATTGCATTGAGGACCTTAAGAACAGGAGCCAGCAGAACAATGTATGATTGATTGGTTTGAAAGAGGGCCTGGAAACGGGTGGAATATTTAAGTGCTTGCAAGACATTGTTTCTGAGGGACTGGGCATTGGTTTGGATCCAGAATTCTAAATGGAGCAGGCACACCACACACTCACACTACGACCACCCGAGGATCAGCCACCCAGGCTAGAGCTGATCAGATTTCTGCGCTGATCTGTGAGAGGAATTGAGTAGGGTGAGTGCAAACTCCAGGAGATCTGTGTGAGTTCACATTCACTTATCAGCTCCTCTGTGCTTTTTGTGGAAAGGGAGGAACAGGGTCTTCACAGATGACAAAGAAGCAGAGTGATTTATTAAAGAACACTATGGCAAAAAAGACTCATTGAACAAACTGAGACACACCATTTAACAAAGGTGTGCCGTTTAAGTTTGGTGGGCTCAGTTTTGTTTGGTTAGTTTTGTTTGATGTTTGGAGATAGTATACCTGACAGTTTTCTTGTTTGGTTTGGGGTTTTTTGTGTTTTTTGTTTGTTTGTTTTTTTTCTTATACATTTTAAATGTTCAACTGCCTCAGCTTGATATGGAAAGATGGTACAGCAGCATGTTGTGTTACATGATTTCTCAGTTGGCTAAAGCTATACATTTGATTTCATGCACATCTGTGCATGTCCTAGGATATGGAAATTGTTAATCCTGTTAAATTCGTTTCATGGAATATCACTGGTTGTGAAAATCAAAAAGATCTTAAACAGCAACTGGTTGATGTTGCACATATGTGCAGGAAACGCAGTTGAAAGATACTGAAGCTCTTAAATTCAAACAAGACTGGGTGGGGCATGTATTTTACTCTTCATTTACGAGTAAAAAAATGGGGTGATGATCTTAATCAACAAAAGATTGAGTAACGCTCAATTTTGTAATGCTTAAAGAATTTAAAGTGTTGAAGCCTTTATCAATGGAATTAAAGTGGTATTGTGTAACATATATGTGCCTAATAAATAAGGAGGATCCAAGTTTTATTAACAAAGTTAACAAGATCTTGAGTGATAAGGAGGGACAAGTCATTTTAGCAGTAAATTTTAATCAAGTAGTTGATGCTACTCTTGATAAAAGCAAGTTTAGGGGCTCAGTGATGCCTAGGGATAGGGTGGCAATTCACACTCTAATAGAGGACCCTGATTAGTTAATATATGATGTGATTAGTGAAGCCATATGATGGAGAATATACATTAGCATCAAACTCTATCACTGAGCAGGTAATAGATTGTAAAATTGGTTAAATCACACCCTCAGATCATGCACCAGTAGAACTTTACATTGATTTGAATACAGAAACAAGACAAACAGGAAGAAGGCTAGTGAACACCATGCTATTGCAAGATGAGGAGTTTAGTACCCTACTGGCAGAGAACTTGATCTCCTTTTTTGAAATGAATGTAGGGACTAAAGAAAACTACTATCATCTTCAGTATGGGAAGCATCCGAGGTGATACACAGCTCTACTTCTTGATTAAACCAGGAAAAAATGGCTCTCTGCACCTTATCTTTGATTGTCTGAGAGATATAAACTGTTGGATGTCTAAGTAGTTTCTTAACCTAAACCCAGACAAAACAGAAGTTTGAGAAGCAAATAGAAAAGCATTCTGTCTTTTAAGGACCTGGAAACTGTTGTTCATGCTTTTATTTCCTCTCGTTTGACTATTGCAATTCACTGTACTTGGGAATCTGTCAGTCAGGGTTGTCACGTCTGCAGTTGGTTCAAAATGCGGCCACAAGACTTTTGACTGGTACCAAGAAAAGGGAGAGCATCACCCCTGTACTTGCATCATTGCACTGGTTACCAGTAAAATATAGAATTGAATTTAAAGTTTTATTATTTGTTTTTAAAGCATTGCATGGCTTGGCTCCCAGCTATATCTCTGAACTCCTCTGCTTCCATTCCACCCTCATGAGTTCTACAATCTTCTAACCACTTGCTCTTAGCCATTCCATGGTCTCGGATGAGACTTAAAGGCGACCGGGCCTTTTCTGTAGCTGCCCCAAGATTCTGGGACAGTCTTCCACTTTTCATAAAGGAATCCCCCACAATAGAGGTTTTTAAGTCAAATCTTAAAATCCATCTATTTTTTCAGGCATTCAAGTCTTTTTGATGATTATGCACTCAGTACCTGTTCTGTCTTGGTTGGTTCTGTCTTGTCAGTGTAGTTCTTCCATTTTGTTTTACTTTGCCCTTTTTGTTTTATTGCTTTTTATTCAATTTGTTTTGTATGCATGTTGTTATTTCTTCTCCTTGACCAATGTATTGTAAAGTTTTGATTAGTTAGTAGTAGTTATTTAGTTGATATAATTGTGCAGCACTTTGGCCGACACTTGTTGTCTTTTAAATGTGCTATAGAAATAAAGGGGACTTGAATATGGCAGAAAGATCTGGGTTGTAATATTGATGATGATGTGTGGCTCAGAATCCTGGCAAGCGTATGTTGAATTATTAGAGAGGTTAATGGAAAATTCATTCAGTATAAGATTTTACACAGGTACTACTGGACAATCCATACTTTATAGAATGGGCATAGTTGATAATGATTTGTGCTGGAAACGTCATACAGGGATACCACCTTTGTTCATATGATTTGGGAGTACTCAGTAACGTATCCATTCTGGGGTAAAACTTTTGAAGTGTTGGAAAAATGGTTGCGACTTTTGCTACTTCAACAACCCTACCTTTGCCCTCTTGCGGATAGAACAGAAATTGCAAATATAACAAGTAGCAAATTTAATCTATTAAAAGTTCGTATAATTACAGCGGGAATAATATGCTAGGATAATATTGCGTAACTGGAAAAGCCCTAAAAGCGTCTGATTTAAAAGAGTGGATTTACAAAATTATTGAAATTGTGTCTTATGAGGTTATGTTGGGAAGAATTAATAATGAGGAGAAAGAAAAAAAAAAACATATGGGATAATTTTTGGCATCACATACAACTGAACTGAATTCTATATGCAAACACTGACCTTGTATTCTTTTTCTTCTTCTTATTATTATTATTATTATAGTCCTTTGTCTCTTTCATTCATCAGTTTTTCCAATGAATGGCTACTGTACATATGTGCAGTGTTATACCTGTTGTATATCACTAATAAAAAAAAAATTAATCACAAATAAAAGTGCAAAAGAAAGTTCAGTCAAAAGAAGTAATTTACAATAAAAGTCATATTTGCCAGAGGTCTAACATTCTCAAGCATCAGTGCATCAGTCTAAGTTTATGAAAACTTGATCTGGAAGAAACATTTGGTGATGCATACTGGGGATAGCGGAGATTACCAAATTCACTGTCGTGCTGGATCTAACAGGGCAGTAACTGTGCACAGACACAGTTTGGAGTCCTCGCAATTTGTGGCATGAGCCCCAACAAATGTAACATGGGCGACAAGCAATTCCCACAGAGATGCAAAGTTCATAAACCTGTGGGGATAGAGGTGTCCTGAAGTTTAAATGCAGCAGTTGAGAGTGAGTAGTAACATGGATTAAAGTAGACCTATTATGCTCATTTTCATTGTTCATAATTTTATTTTAGAGGTCTACTAGAATAGATTGACAAGCTTCAATGTTCCAAAACATTATTTTTCTCATACTGTAAATCTCTATTCACTCTCTGTTGGAAAAGCTGTAGTAGAGCTCTTGTCTTAATGCCCCCCTCCTGAATAGCCCAGAGTGCTTTGATTGGTCAGCTTGTCCACTCTGTTCTGATTGCTCAAGCACCATAGCAAACCAACCCGTCTTGCAGTCTGCAGACGATTTCTTCTCTCCTGAGCAGCTGTAAACACCGCTGTGGCTATTTATCCAGTGGCTTCAGTTCTGCTGTATCAATTTGAGTCAGACTTCTATCCTGAAAGTCAAGTCAGTGTCTTCTTGACATGGTTACAAAACTGAACAAACCGTTCCCGGGCACCAGTAGTTGCTGTGTTGTGTGACAGCATGCTAAACTTGCTGGTAAGCAAACAATGAGTATTGTGTTATGAGATTGCATCATCTTGCAACAAAATTCCAACAAGGTGTTTCAGGCAGCTGATAAAACTGTTTTCTGTGGGAAAGATTTACTCCCTCTGGCATGTACTTTGAGCTTTGTGACTTTTGCAGACCGTTTACATGCACAAAAAACTAAATAATACACTAAAGGAAATGGAAAATTTGAAAAAACATAATAGGTTCCCTTTAAGCAGAGGCCCATGGTTGATAGGAAGTGTGTTTGCGAAATGTATCACAATTCAGGGATGAGTCCAGCAGTGCTTCCGTACAGGACCAATAACGTCAGCAACATAATCAAAGCCCCCATCATGGCTTCTGTATTTGCACACATTTACCAACAAACCATGAAAGACATGTTGAGACATGTTGTTACAAAAAGGTTGAAACTACCCCCAAACAGCACTAAAAGACCGGCAACATGAGAATATGGAGACTTATTCACATGCTGCACGGCACAAACAGAGTGGAGCAGGGCAGAGAAGGCTCATGTTAGGCAGGTGAAATATTGACCAGGTAAGTGAGGAAGATGTGCTCAGGTTGTGAAATTAACTTCCTTTGGAACAGCAGAGTCTCTTGCTGTCTTCAAACACCGAATGAAGACCATCTTTATGTGAAGCACCTATCTGAAAACATTTCTAGCACTTATTATTATCTTAATTTTGTGTTTTGTATCTAGCTTTCTAGGTATTGCCACTGGCTTTTGTTTCCTGGCCATGTCTGAGCTGAAGGGTAGTTTGAATTCTAATTAATTTATTTGTCCTAGCTAGGATACGTTCTATGCGTCAACAGGAAAACACTTTTGTAAGTTCCTCTAGATAAGAGCATCTGCTAAATGCCATAAATGTAAACTTTAGACTTTAAACTTTTTGTGTGCATGCAGAAAACATCTTATGGTGCTTTTTTGGTACAGCTCAACTCAACTCTACTTGCTTTGTCATAGCGATGCCACATCAAACTGCTGTGATGAGGAGACAAATTTTGTTCAGATCTGCTGATGGCAGCAAGATAAAAGACTGCTGAAAAAAAAAACAGTTTGGGAAATACTACATCGGCGTTCAGACAACGAGATGATTCTCATTGCTCAAAGATAACTCGAGGGTACGCTAACCCGGTAGCTAAAGTTAGCATATGTGTTTAGGGTGATAGTCATAATTGTCTCCAATCAATCAATCAGTAGTAGTTTTTCTACATCACCATTTTACCCATCTGTGCAGTGAAACACCCACATACATGCACACTAGTGAACACACACACCAGGGGGCAGTCAGCACACTTGCCCGGAGCGGTGGGCAGCCCTATCCACAGTGCCCAGGGAGTGCCAGCCTTGCTTAAGGGCACTTCAGTCATGTCCTGTTGGCTCAGGGGATCGAACTGGAGACCTTTCAGTCACAAGGCTGGATCCCTAACCTCCAGCTCAAGTGACAGACTATTGTTTTCAGTGTGATAAATCTGTCTAGTGAGATCACAAACTGTGTGAGCTGAACATAGTTCTGTGGTGGCTGAAGCAACTTCTTTACTCGTGTCTGCGTTATTCAGAGAAGACAAGGAAGCTTCCACAAGGCTCCGTGTACGTATGAACAAAAACGGTTGTTTATTCCAGACTGTACACGTGATGAAATGAAATTAAAACAAAACTTTCGAACCATGGATAGGTTGTTCCAAATATAAGATGCAACACAAACCATAACGCTAAACACGGTAAGAAAACTGTGTGGCTACCAGTATCCTCTGCCGCTCACTGGCCATTCTCTGTGCCATGTCCCAGCCCCGCACCGTAGCTGCGTAGCTCTTAAAGTGACAGTGTACCTATTTTCTGAACGTACACAAATGGTGCCTGAAGACATTTGTATCTCCATAATCAGTACAAATATCACTTCTGGCATCCTAATACTATGTTAAGCAGCAGTATATACATCTATACACTTCTTCATAAAAAATTAATTAACTATTTATATTTACACACAATGTCAAAGATCGTCTTTATGTTTTGGCTCCTACACAAACTCTTGAGGGAATTCTTCAGAAGCTCATTAAATACATAATATATCCTACCTCCCACCAGGTAGACAATGCGAGCACATCATCACTTTTAGATGTTTTATTGCACAGTTGCACAGAGTACATCAGAGGAACAATGCATTACAGCATTCAGAATCTGACTGATACTTTTGTGGTTTATCATATTCTGTTGTTTTTAAAGGAAAGACAAGAAAATCAATACCAAAGCAATGAACAGGTGAAATGAAAAAGGCAATTCAGTAACACTACTTTATAACAACTGCCTGATACGAACTGTTTCAATGCCAAAACGCATGCATAATGTAATATATAACAGGTATATCCAGGTTAATTAAAGTACTGTTATGTACAGTGTCCTCCAAAAGTATTTGGACATTATCATTTAACAATGAGTTAAGTTTAGTGAAGTTCTTTAGGCTACTTCACAAAATGTTCAACAAAATGATGTTTATTCTCCTATTTAGGAGGTTAGGAGGTTAGGTTTAGGGGTCACTGTGCGTGTTCCAAATGCAAATCAGACTTATTACAGTACATAATAAATACTATATTATGTCAACATCATGGTCAACATTTTAGTGAACTTCAGTGAAATGCCTAAGATAAAATACACTACCATTCAGAAGTTTGGAATTCTTCATTTTCTATATATAGCAATAACTTTTATGAAACTCAAGAATTTTATGAACTAGGCACCAAGAAGTACTTTTAGATGTTTTATTCAGTATTTAGACCATTTTTGGATAAATAAAAAATGTATAAAATGTAAAATTATTATTATTCTTTTTGCCTCAAGATTTTATTATTATTCTCAGTACTACACAGCATTCTCAGTTATTTCAAAATAATCTGCAGCTCAATTAATTATGGATACATTTAATATATCTTATTTTTATTCATTTATTAATTTTACAGCTTTCTTGCCTCCTAGTAATTCTTTGAAATTATCTGATTATTTAAAATTGAAGTTACACAGGACTAACATCTTACAATCATTTTATACATTTCTGGTTTTATTTTATTGAAAACACACTCTTGAACAATAGTACCCATTTTAATTACTGATGAGTGAATACATTGTGAGCTAGACACCTTCTTTCCTGCATTTATATAATAGTTTCTACTAAAATGTTTCAAGAATTTAATAAAATAACTGTATGTGTGGTAAAAAGCTAAAAATAAAATTAAACAGTTAAATGTAAATGCACTGCACTTTGAACACATTATGTAGCATATTTTTGCTTAATATCATACCATTCATAGCTGAAAAGACCTGATAAATACTTCATTATGTAGCTATATGATAATATATTATCATATATTAACCATAATACTGATATTATGTTATAATAACTATTTTATTCAAGGTAGCCAGTATCAGTGTAGTTTTTAGTACTTTCAAATACCAATTATGTTGTTCATGCATTCCTGGGAAATACAATACAAGATCATATCTGTTAAATGGCAAGTACAAAGAAATTACTTTTACTGTTTACACATTTCCAAGCACTTTCCTGTTAAGATTGCTGCAGGACTCAGAAGACATGAAAGGTAACATTACACTATCCAACATTTTATAAGATGCTCAGTGATAATTAGAAATATATGAATACTTCAGCATACTGTCATATTCAGAATAACAATATCACTGTAAAGATAGCGTGTAGTGCATTCTGGTTCATTCTGGATATTGACCCTGCCACCCCACAAGACATTTTAACAATTGTGGGTACATTTCAAGACAGTTTTCATCAATACATTTTAATCTGAATACACACACATATTCTACCAAACATGATTATATTATCTGTGGCACATGAAGAGGCAAACAATAGTAAGGACATACCTCATAAGGTGCACTATGATGCCTTGTGACCTGTTGACATTTTTAACATTTTTGGGCATATACGTCTACCTAACACATGCTTTCTTTGTAATTATATTACCACAAACATTATATGAGCTTTGATCCAACAATAGTTATTTGAAGTCTAATTAGTGATGCTGAAGTTACTTCATTGACTATTAATTTGACCCATCAGTTAATCAGACTTCACCAGCACTGACTGACTCCAGGCCTTTCTCTGTAGCACAGATGGCTGACCTATGAGGAGAGAAAGTGCACACCTACAAAATCCGCTGGTTGCATGTTCAACACACTGTGAATCATGAACCTTCATTTTGTCACAGTTTTAATAATGGATTAAAAATGACTGAAAAAGGGAATTTTGCTAACATCATATAATTGTGATGATTATAATACAACTGAACTACAACATACAACCCGTGTTATTATTGGATTAGATGTAGGGATGGATCAATACCGCTACTGGTATTGGGCCGAAACCATGCTCATTTACTCAAACGTGTACTCATACAAATTCACTGATACCAGCTGTTACCATGTGACGTAAGCCAAGTGTACACTGCTGCACTAATGAGCAAACGCAGCAACGGAGGCTCTGCTCACACAAAGAAGTGTTACTGACTCTGTAACAGCTGGACCCAAAGCCATTGGTCACTTTATACATTCCACCATGGCAGATTCCTGCCAGACTTTCACTGTGAAACTTTAGCCCGCTTAAACACACAATTACAACATGTAGCCCAGCTAAAAAGACAAAAAAGGCAAAAAAGACATTTACTACTAGTAAGTCTGTATATGCCGACTTACTCTGTTTGACTGAATAGAATAGTAAGGTATAAATTATATGATGATTTTTTTTTAAATAGGCTGTCGGCATACTGTACTGACCAACCATTTACATTCATGCCTGTCTTTTAGGTTAAGTGCACAATGTTTGCAGCGCTAATCAGTTTCTCAGCATGTTTGTCCTGTATTTGGTGTGCAGCATTTTATTTTTAATGGAACAGCTTCATTTGAAATTGTTAATAGACAGAGCTGTCTGTAGAGGCTGTGTTTTAATGCAGCATGGACTGAGCATTTTTCTACAGTGTGAATAAATAAATTTGTCTGCATGATAGACAATTCAAATGTACAGTGCAGGTCAGTATTCTTCTAAAACAACACATTGTATGCCGGGCTTTAGAGGACATTTAACTTCAGCTCAATCAGCCAACAAAAGACTCTGAAAAACTCCACACGAGTGCGCTGTGGATGCGTTAATGTAAACCTCTCATGGAGAACGGTCTAATAATCCCACATAAAAATCGTGTTATCTTGATGTACATGAGATGTACAGAGATAATAAAATAACATAAATCAGGGTGGTAGAACAGGAGGACATCATGGGGAGGAAGCGACAAATAGCACAAAAATTATTCTGTTGACGGAAGCATACATGCTTTGCATACATGCTTTGTGATGGCAGCAGTTGATTAAAACATTCTCTCTTAATTTCTTCTGTTATTATTTTCCAGAAAGCTGAAAAGTAAAGCTCTGTGTTGACTTTGGAAAAGTTAAAACATCCATCCAGCATGTGGGAACAGATGGCATAAATCCACAAACGCCATAAATCAATAGAAAAAACTGATCACAGATCAATCTGATTCAACTGAATTGATTTTGGAATGCTAAAGTTGATTATAATCAATTATAGTAAGTTTTAATAATGTTCAGATAAGGTCTTATGTTGGAGACCCCCATCCCATAGACCCCATCCATCTATAGACCCACTCCAGTTTGCATCAACCTGGCATTAGAGTGGATTATCTGGTCATCTACCTGCTACACAGAGCTCTTTCTCACCTGGAGAAGACTGGGAGCACTGTGAGAATCATGTTGTTTGATTTCTCCAGTATCAGAGTACAGAGAACTGACCCAGGACTTTGTGGGCTGGTGTCTGAGGAACCACCTCCTGATCAATGCGGGGAAAACCAAAGAGATGGTGGTAGATTTTTGCAGACGCAGTCACCTCCCTCCACCAGTGAACATCTAGGGAAGGGACATTGAGGGAGTGGACTTTTATAAGTACCTGGGATTTCACCTCAACAATAGACTGGACTGGTCAGAAAACAGTATCCATGCTGGAGAACAGCTCCCACCCCATGCGTGAGACTCCGGCAGCACTGGGCAGCTCCTTCAGTGACAGGCTGCTTCACCCAAAGTGTGTGAAGAAGCACTATTGCAGGTCCTTCCTTCCTGCTGCTGTTAGACTGTACAACCAGCACTGCTCCCAGTAGAACCCTCCTCCACCCCCCATTTTTTGTGAAGGATAGAATTTATATTTTTATCTTATTTTTACTTTTAGCATTATATATATTGTCTATATAGTAACAAGTAACAAACTGTAAAAAACTTAACTAATTAACAAAGTTAATTACTTGCTTGTTAGTTTTTCTCTTTCTTTTCTTTTTCTTCTATCCCTTTGCTGCTGTAACACTGAGAATTTTCCCATTGTGAGACTAATAAGGGATTATCTTATCGGACAGCCAAACGAGCTCGGAGGAAACCGTCAGATGTGTTACGTCAGCTAACAGACGCATACACTGACTAGCATCACGCTGAGTCATGGGGGTACCCACCCAGAATATGAGGCCAATCATGCTCTCTTGGACTACCGGCCACAGATGGCTGTAGAATCACCAGGAATCGATTTCGCGATCTCTTGGTGATAGGGCCAACACTTAGACAGTTGCGCCACTTGGGAGAAGAAGATGTTTCTTTTGATGACAGCACAGCAGAAAAACAGCTACAGAAATCTAGAGCTGCACTGAATATCAGTGTTAACTGTTAAACTGATACCGACATCACAAAAGACTGTCCAGAGAAACCTTCTAATAAATCACTAGTGCCGTTCCCAGAATGGCCCCTTAATCACTAAACCCTACACTGGAAAATCTGAATCACTATACAGAATACTATTACAGGAAACAGAATTGGTGATGGTAGTAAAGGATTTGGGACACTACGTTATATGGGTTTGCTCACAGTGACATAAACACTATAACTGTCCTACAGCCAGTCCACTACAGTCGCGGAGACTGACTGCACACATGAGAAGAGGTTACTCGCATCTGTAAAAGGTCTGAAGAGAAGGCTGTGGAGACGCTGCCATTGTAGCTGGATTTGCATATCATACTCAAAGAAGCTGCATGTGAATCTTCAAACCAAACAATGCAGTGCATTATGGGTATCCCCTATCCCCTAGGGTACATCAGTTTTTTTTACACACCACCACAAAACGGCAGACACCCAAATAGTGCACTAGATAGTGAATTAGGCACAGTTTCAGACACACCTTCACCTCTACTGTATCCTGTAATCAACCTGTCCTTCTTAGGCCTTTCTGATGAGCTTCTGTGGGTGTTTGGATGAATTGAGGCATTTGTGGACGCAATGACGTAGTTCCTGTTTTTTAAAGTTTGCTGGTGGGAATGTTTTCTGTGCTCTATCTTGCTAGTCTTTAGTTTTTTACTTTTTTAAGTAGTTGTTGCATATTACTCCCAAAAATAAAAATTACAACCACCGACTTCTGGAGGTCACTGTTTTCTCTCATCGAATTCACGAGACACCTGGAAAGGACTCAAATTAGCCGACAAAGCAGCGCAAGTATCAGTATGGTAGACCGCCGAACTGTTGTTTTGCTCTGAGAGCAGCATGTTTAGCTATGCCTCTTTCTCTGTCATTAGCAAAAGCAGCGTTACTAGCTTCATTTGTCAGAAGTTAGTTTCTTGCTTGAGAGACAAGATTATAAAGTTAGAAGTGTGCATCTGGAAATTAGAAAAGAGCAGGGCTAGTCAGCAGTGCTCAGACTTTGCTGATAGAAGCTCCAGGTGTCTCAGGGAGAGTTAGCACGCCCTCGACACCGGCAACAGAGGCCTCTTAGCGGGCGAATGTGTGGTGTCTCGGCAAAGTAGTCGCAAAGCTAAAGCTACCCCACACCAGCCACCCCTCTCCCATTCACGTGTCCAACAGGTTTGCCCCACTCAGTGAGACACCCTCTGAGACGTCTGTTGAAAGAGCTCTGGTTATAAGTGATTCTATTGTACAGCAAGTGAAAATAACTTCTCCTTTAGGGGCACAAGTAACAGTTAGTTGTATACCGGGAGCCAGGGTGCCAGACATTAAAGGGAATCTGAAGCTGCTAGCTAACTGTAGGTATTCAAGGATAGTTATTCATATAGGTACTAATGATGTTTGTCTCTGGCAGCCAGAAATAACTAAAGACGGCCCCATCCCAGTTCGACATGGCACCAAAATCTACAGTAGGTTATGGTTTTTGAACTGCTGGTTGTCCAAGTGGTGCTCAGACAACAATGTGATCTTTGTAGATAATTGGTCTACTTTTGAGGAAAGGCCTGGAGATTTTAATATCCACTTTAACAAACCACAGGATCCACTAAGTAAGGCATCTGTATCTGTCTTAGACTCTGTTGGTTTCACTCAAAATATAAAGGGGCCAACTCATTGAAACCATATTCTTGATTTAATTTTGACTTTTGATGTAAAAATAGATAATTTAGCCATTCTCCCCCAGAGCACAGCAGTCTCAGATCATTACCTAGCAGCTTTATCAAAAACCACCCAGATCTAATCAGCTGTCCATCTGAACCTACCACATTAGATATTATGACCGAGGGCTGAGAGGATACTTTTTGTTCTACTCTAGATAATGTGGCTCCATTAAAAAGTAAAATAATAAGGCAGAAAAAGCTTGCCCCATGGTACAATGATAATGCTCAAGGTTTAAAACAGACTGTCAGACAATTAAAGCAAAACTGACTAAACTAGAAGTATTCCTGTCCACCTGGAAGGATAGCCTTATAGATTATAGAAGGGTACTTACTGCAGCACACTCAACCTATCTCTCTTCTCTGATTGAAAATAATAAGAATAATCTTAGATTACTATTTAGCACTACTTTTAAACTGACTAAGAACCAAACAGCTACGGAAACCAGATGCCTTCAGCCTACAGCAGCAATCCTTTCTAAATTTCTTCAATAATAAACTTGAAACAATCAGGAAACGATCAGTTAACTTCTAAAAACCTGCTGCCCTACAATGCTAATCCAGATCTTGAGTACATTGTAACTATTGCAGAGAGGTTGGAATCACTTACCTTACTTCAACAAACTGAGCTAGTTAAAATTATTTCCTCCCCAATATCTTCTTCGTGCATATTAGATCCAATTCCTACAAGTTTACTCAAAGAAATGTTGGCAGAAATAACCAAGCCTCTTCTGTCAATAATAAACTGCTCTTAGCCTTGGCTATATTACAAAAACTCTTAAACTAGCGGTAATTAGAGCTCTGATTAAGAAACCTAATTTTGAACCCTGCGAGCTATCACATTATAGACCTATCTTAAATCTTCCCTTTATATCAAATATTTTGGAAAAAGCTGTGGCACAAAATTAAGTTCCTATTTGCATAGGCATCACACACATAAAAATTGGATTTAGGCCTCATCATAGTACAGAGATAAACACTCTTATTATTCTCTGACCAAAGAAATGTACCTTTGCTAGTACTGCTTGATTATAGTGTGGCATTTAATACAATAGACCACTCTTAAACTTAATAGATAGGCTAGAAAACCTTGTAGGAGTAACAGGAATAGCTCTTTTCTGGTTTAGATCTTACTTGACTGATCGCTATCAGTTTGTGAATGTAAACCGTGAATCATCTGTTCTTATAAAACTAAAGTATGGTGTTCCACAAGACTCTGTTTTAAGACTTCTATTATTCACATTATATATGCTACCACTATCGATACCATTATCGATAAACACAGCATCAATTTCCACTGCTACGCTGATGACACACTATACACTCTCTCTCTCTCACTCTCTCTCTCTCTCTCTCTCTCTCTATATATATATATATATATATATATATATATATATACACACACACACATACATATACATACATATACATA
>JAILXH010049539.1:0-11482 GCA_023558415.1 Piaractus mesopotamicus
GCCAAAGGCAAACTTAAATGAGACCCACCACCGTCCTGCCCACTAAAGTCTTCTCGTGACCCAGTTCCTGCCTCAAAGCTCTGGTGGCAGCTACCATGACAGTATGAATCAGTCAAACATAAAGATCTGTTCTTGATCGATGGAGCTATCAGTTACACTAAGAGTCAAACTGGCTGCAGAGCACCTTTGCCCTCCTTTTGTCATGTAGTCCATGATGCTACACTTTGTTTTGTGCTAATTGGTCCTCCCTAGTATATAAATCACTCTCTCTCTCTCTCTCTATTGCTCACACACATGCAGAAATTTCTGGCCACGTAAGTTATTTCCTCAGAGAGTAGACTAAATCTAGTGGAGGAGTGGAAAGTATTCTCATTAATAAGGCACTGACTGAGAAACTCCTGTGGCCTTTTGTAGACTGTGATTTCCATGACCTAATTGAGATTTTGATTCGTGGATTCCGGTGAAGGCTCTGCAGTAGGGGGGGAATTATGGCTGACTTAGTCACTGAATAACTCATGAAGCAGGCAGTATCACTATTGAGCAGCTAGCTGTGATGCATATGGAAAGTATGTGCAACATAAGAATAAGTCTTTTTCAGTTAATGTGCTAAGTTAGCCAAAATTACGGAAGCCCATTTCTGCCAAATTGTGGGTGACTTTTTTCCTCTTGCTCCACGTCTGGAAACAGTGTGTCGAAATATTAGCGTCTCGAAATAATGTCTCATTTTCTCGCAATATTGACTTAGTACCTCAAAATAATGATTTACTTTCTCAAATTATTGATTATCTCAAAATAATTACTTATTTGCTCACAATATCGAATAAGAACCTCAAAATAATGGTTTTCTTTCTCAAATTATTGACTTAGTATCTCAAAATAATTACTTGTTTTCTCACAATATTGACGAAGTACCTTAATAATCATTTATGTTGTCAAAAATACTGACTCAATATCTTGAAATAATAATATATTTTTCTTGAGGAAAAAAATTATTTCAAGATATGATTAGTGAATATTTTGAGAGGGGAGGGAGGCACACCTTTCTCTGTTCTACATATAAAGAGTGGGCGTTCACATCAAACCTAATATTATAAACATGCATAATTATGAATTGTTTTATGCTTTTTTTTTGGATAATGAACCCTTATTCTGTCATTGGAATAACTGAACAGGTTTAGTCTTTTTATTTCAGTGAATGTACCAAGCTGATCAATGCCTAACATTATGAACATGGATGATTATGAATTTTTCCACACCACTTTTCTTTAATCTTTTTTTTTTTTTTTATAAAGAATGCATATGATAATCTCAATGCCTTTATATGAATAATTGCATAGATTTAGTGGCACTTAATTCTGTGTATTTCCTTTTAATATATGCCTATTGAAATTTAATTTCAGTTTAAAATAGCTATAAAATCCATATCTATCATTTTATTTTAATGTGCATAAAAATGAACCAAACTGAACCACTGAGCCAATCTTTTCTAGAACAGACCTTTGGGTTCATATAAATCCTGAAGACTGAAAGTTAGAGAATGTGACTTGCTAACAGTCACCAGTGTGACCAAACCTGAAATTCAGATTGGTCAGAGGAGTGACCACTTATCAGAATCAGTGGGAATGCTGAGCAGTTTCCCACATTTAGATGAAATGAAAAACCTTTGCACAGGCCCTTCAGCCCAGCTGCAGATTTTAACATTCTTCACATTTCTCAGAAGCTCTTTTTACTGAAGTTGTATAATATGGCAAGTGAATGTCATTGGATTAAGGACATACAGTCCTTGCCATCATACGGGTCTCAGAAGGGGGTCACTTAAAGCCTTAAAGCTGTGAGGAGAATGCAATTAAGTAGTTCCAATACTTTTCAAGTGATAATGTCTCCCAGCTGGAGGAAATATAATGCCGCTGTTTCTCTGTGAATCACACCACTGTTTACTTTCATGCTCTCACGACTACTAATCACAGCCCTCCAACTCATTTATCATGTGCTGAGATTTAATGACCAGTCCAAAATTGTATTTATTGCAGAGTGTGTTACTTGTTTGCTTGGTGTTTGTTGTGGTGGTGCATACTAATATTTAAATGAGTTAAGCCAGTACCTATTTGCAATCACACATCATGTGAATATACTACTGTGATTATTATTATTATCATTATTATTATTAATAATAATGATAATAATAATAATAATAGCTATTATTATTATTATTATTATTATTATTATTATTATTATTATTATTATTTAATTATTGTTTTTATTGTTGTTGTTGCTGTTTTTGTGGTTTTGTTGTTGTTGTCTAAATAAATAAATAAATAAATAAATATTAGCAACTTAGCCCACAAACCCCACACAGTAATGTGGTAATTATCTAATTATCTCAGTATGCTAAGTGTCCACAGTGACCAGTGCTTGTATTGGTGGTGGAATAAGTGGTTAATAGCTTAGTTTGAGATTCATTAAAGCAATCCATTTGTCTTCATTTCAAATAAATGATTTAAATGAGTTAAACCACTATGTATATACACATCATATGAAAAGAAATACATACATACATACATACATACATACATACATACATACAAGCTATTTCGCCCACAACCTCCACACAGTAATGTGGTGATTAGCTCAGCATGTTGAGTGAAGTCCAGAGTGACCAGAACTTCTAAGTGGTTAATAGTTTACTTTGAGATTTTTTAAAGAAATCCATTTGTCTTCATGACAAATAACAGCAAAAGTCAGAAAATACCCATTATCTAATAAATATGTATCTATAAATATGGTTCTGTATACAGCTGAAGATGCAAAAGTTTGGATGCTTTGGTCAAACTGCAGATTTTTGAAATGAAAATAACACATTATCTATAGAGGAAACACATTTTAATGAACAAATACTGATATGTGCTCAGTTTAACATACTGGGAAAAAATGTGAGCTGTGCAAAAGTTATAGAACATTTTATGTCTTATGTTTTATTTTTTCCAATATGCTAAACTCAGTATGAATAGGATAAATAAATAGGATTGGGCATCTAAATTTGCCTAAAAGTGTCAGATTTAAGTGTGTTCTCTGTAGAGGATGTGTTGACATTTTCAATTAGAAAATAAGCGAAAACACTTCACGTGACTGGGGTGTTCATACTTTTGCATACAACTTTGAACCTTTACAGCTGTACCCTATTTCACTAAAGTGTTTTCTGTCTAACAGCAAAACAATAACATTTTATAAATGTCATATCAGGAAATGTGCTGTGCTCCTACAGCAAGAGTAAAGATGTTATAAAGCATATTCCTTTAGGGGCTCAGTTCATAAGGGGTTTAATATTTTGTCAGTCTGTGGAGGCTCTGCAATTATGCATGACCAGTCTGACTGAATGATTAAAATTAGTTAAAGAGACCAAAGGCAAGGGAATTAACTAAAAGTCTTTAATTACACTTCATGGACATTAATCATGGCATAAGATGAACCTCATTTCCTGGGCATTTTAATCTTCCTCATGGCGTGAGGATGAGCAGAAGGGTGCCCTGGTGCCATGGTAACTGTCTCTGGCCTGTAGGGGCTCCTTATGTCACAGTTTTGGTGCTTTCTATTTAGTCACTTTTCCCTCCAGATGTGCATAAAATAAGACATTTTCTAGGAGTTTTCCTTTCTTTCTTTCTTTCTTTCTTTCTTTAATTATTATACACACATTCACAGTGTCTGGGTAGGTTTCTAAAGCAGACTGGCTTTTGTAACATTAAAGGTTGGTCTAATCCAAGGACATGGAATTCCAAGGATTAGCATAAATGATTATTAAAAAAAAAATCATTTTAGACTTGAATATGGATGACTATAAGATTAATGTGGATGGGGATAGAGGATCACAATAAAATATTTGAGTGAAAGTCAAAAATGATCTGTATTTAAACACATAATACTGTGCAAAAATCAGAGACCACCCTTTGTTATTTCATTTCCAGTCAAAATGGCCATGAAGTACATATTATTCATTTTTCAGCTTCAGGAAAAAAGCAGAAAACATATTTAACAGAAAATTACACAGAAGCCTCCACAGCTAAATATAATGTCTCCTCTAAGTGAGCTCTAAGGAGGTTTAAGGTCTAACTAAAAGTGTAATGGGTAAAAAGCCTATATTTTTTCTCTTGGAAATTTAACTGCGTAATAGCACAGGTAATTAATGTTAATGATACTTGAGTGAAGTACAGAACTTCTAAAATAACAATTATGTAGAGTAACAAAGTACAGTTACTTATGTATTTTCCACCCCTGTTTTCAAACCATGTTTGTTGGATTCCTACTGTGAAACTTTTAGATTAGGATGATCAGTTTATCATTTAAACTCATTGACTTTAAGAAACCTTGTAAAAGTGAATGAATAATTGTTTAGAAAACCGTGCTTTGGGAATCTTAACCATCACCAACAAAAGACCCCGTTTCACCACCAATAACATGTCTCTCTTTAGTTAAAACGCCTATTTAGTTAAAAATTGTACCATGCTAGTTTAACACCTTACTTTGCCAGGGCCCACCAGCAGGCTCAAAGGTTTATTACACACTTCTATAACCTAAGAACAGCTCAGTCAGTTTGCATTGAAGTCTGTGTAGTTAATGAATAATAAGCCTTAAACATCTTTCTTGTGTTAAGTTTAAGAATTGAGTAACAATTCATTCTTTTCACCAATCTTTTGGAAAATTGGGCAAGTTTTCAGCTTTACAAATACACTATGGCATATTGTAAAGTTTTTTAGAGGAATCCCGGACCTAGTTACAGTTGCTTGGCTATGAAAGACCAACTGGGTGAAGCAATCTGCTACAGCACCACCCTGAGACAGAGCAGTGCAGCATCTCTAGTTTGTTAAGATTACTAAAGACAGGAGACAGATTGTGGGTGAAGCAGCTAAACAATGACTTTGCTCTGAATTTGTATTTAAGCATCTATTTTTTCCTAATAGACAGCATAACACCATGAGCTTATTTTCAGGGATCCCCACAATTTTGATTTTGAGACATTCAGGGGGTCCAAGTGCTTATATTGTCTTATATGGTCCAGAGACAGTGCAGTTTCCTCAAGCTTTTTTGGCACTTCTACATCACTCCCACTGCCATATGTTACTGTGCAGTACAAGGGGTATGAACTTGTTTCTTAATGTTCACCAGCGTCTAATTGCATTTGGCAAACATATATTGGAGTAAGTGAATAAACCTACACACAAAATATTGCCTTTCTAACTGGCTCTGACACCCACGAATCTCTTTAGCTTTCCTCAAGGTCTTCTGATCTTATTAACTCACCTTGCCAGAGAGAACTGTCCCTCTTTGAGGATGATGACTGAATCTCAAGTGATTTTTTGGACATTTTAAAATGAAGACGCGATAAAATCAGGCAAGCAAACATGCTCGTCCTCCAGCCAAGATGTGTCACTTACGGTGTGTTCAAAAATAAATTCTGTGATCGAATCACCTGGGCCGATTGATTAAAGGCTCATTTTTGGTGTAATTGATAAGGGAGGGTAGCTGAGTTGCCTGCAATAGCAGTCGCTTAATGCTTCAAAAAAAAAAAAAGAAAAAAGAAGTTCTCTTTAGATGGTGATTTTATCATTGGTTCCTCTTCATTTGCTCTCTCCTCAGACTGGCCACATTTACTCTGTGCCACTCATTTTGAATGCACTAATTTGAATCTCATTGGTGTCAGGGTTTGTGATGTGCTGGAAGATTAAATTGAATTTCAAGGTCACCTGAACACAGACACCCTGCCATCTCCACGGCTACTCTCTCCTTTTCTCTCTCTCTCTCTCTCTCTCTCTCTCTCTCTCTCTCTCGCTCACTGACTCGCTTTCTCACTCTCAAAAAAAAAAAAAAACTCTCCACAAACAGTTACAGTCCATTTTTTACGATTTTATTTAATATCTGATACAGATCTTCAGATCTTATAATGCACCCTTAACCTCCCAAAAAGGGATTTTGGTGCTCTGCTGTGGAATTGGCCTGAGATTCATTTCCACTAGGCTATAAACATAAAACACAGCTCCCTCTACGCAACCGTATTGCTGTTCTTTTATAGACCGTTATTGTATTTCCATGATTATTCATGCTCACTGACTCCAAATGCAGATCCCAATGACAGGAATAAGGGCTAAAAGCCAAGAAAACACATTTGCAGCTTGGTTGTGTGTACTGTATGTCTCTTACGGGACACATCTAATCAGTTAAAACCATTAGTCCGATACGATCTACAAAGGAAAGCCCTGGACAGTTTGAATACAAGGACACAAAAGTAAAACCTCCAAAATAGACATAGAAATGGTGGTAGGCCTGTATTTTCACTTCATATTTGCATGTTTAATCCAAAAAGCTTCTGTATGCACTTAAAACAACTATGGACTATTTTCACTATACTTCTGTATTCAAGGCAGCAAAAGTCGACATAATACGGAAAACATTACAGCAGTTGTGACCTTTACAAATGAGAATTTAGAGGACTCGTATATTTTTATGTATATTTACCATCCTTTTCCACAATAGGAAAGGAATCGTTTGTTTGGAGAAGCAGTATTTACTTCCAGAGAGGAGGAAGCTTGATAAGGTCTACAAAAGGTCTAAAGCAGGCTGTACTTCAGCACTGGATGGGCAAGTGGTACAGATTTAAAGAAGGTAAAAAGCTGTATGTAAATAAGTGAGAGAAGATGTAACATTATTTATAAATAAAATAAGAGCTGACGATGTTACCTCAGTTAGCTATTGTTAGGTAAATGAACCAGTAACTTGTGTGGAATTGCTGAAGTGTTAAGTGTGTCCAGTATGTGTTCATTGGTGTGTTTTAATGCTTTTGTATAGTAACCTTTAGTGATGTTACAATGTAGAAATGTAAAATAAAATCACATAATATGACCAAAAGTCAGTGAGCTATGACTGCAGATGTGCTGGTAGGAATTTTCAGCCTCCTGAAAATGTCATGCATGTGCCCCTTTGCCTCATTTCATGTCCTAAGCAGAATCTGTAACATTGAAATATGCCAAAAATTTTCATAATCCTATTCTTTATTTTATTATAACTGCATAATGAGCATGCAGCAAGCTGGGAATATGAATCCAAGCAACATGACTGCATATCATCTGTACAGTATTATATGCAACTTGTAATGTTTGTTGCTTTTTGGTGAACTGAACAGTATAGGGCCAGTATAGGACAGGTAGATTATACAAAGCCCACTCAAATCTTCCCAAATATATTCATTTATCCAGCTGTTGATATTGAAATTAAGTTGTGAAATAATGAAATATTTATAAATAGAAAGGTTTTAATTTGCTCTTTTTGTTCAGACAGCTCTGTTGCATCATTTTCATTTGACAGCTGCAGTTACTGCAGCGTAAACTTCCTTTCTATTAACAGCTCTAGTGTATCTTTAGAAGCCACCTTTACCTCTGGAAAACTTTTTTTGCTATTCTCCATTTTTTCTTTCCTGGTGGTTCTAACAGTCTGATTTGTGAGGGACGTACTGCCTTCCATTTTTTCTATACGTTGTGAGGGACATACTGCCTTCCATTTTTTCTGTTCTTCTCTCTGTCCTCATTTAAAAATGAAATTCTCGTTCCTAAAGACCATAAGCGGGCTGAAATACCCGGAACATTTACACAGAGGGGGTCACTGGAAGGATGACAGAATGCAAGCTGCACTGCTCTGCATATCTGTCTGAAAAACTAGTAATTATCACTTATTGAATGAAACGTTGCAATTAAAAATCTTTCAGTAAGCCTAAAAATCAAATAAAAAAGTTACAGTCCCACCCCCCAAACACACAAACATATCACAGTATCCCTGCAAAAATGACTGTTAACATTACACTTTACAACACTGATTGCGTTTACATGCACTTCATAATCCAAAAACTGCAGAAAATCAGATTTTGTCAGTAATCTGAACTATTTCCAGTACCGCAGTCTCTTTCGCACATGCACAGACTACGAAATCTGAAAGAAATCAGAGTAAGAGTATACATGAACTGAGAAATCTGATTACTGATTACTCTTTATCAGATTTCTTAATCAGATTTCTAGACCTTACTCTGATCAAAGAAATCAGAGTATGCTGTTTACATGACCATTTGAATGATCAGATAACTGCAGAAATTCAATTATGATCAGATTATTGAGTGCACATAAACGCACCCATTGATTATATTCTAGTAAACACCAGTTGGGTAACTTGAAGTCCTTACCTTCGTAGGCATGCAGCTAAAACTGCTCGACCAAAAGGACGTCTATCATGGAAAAATGAGGTAAATAAGTTAAAAAGAAGATGTAAAAATATTTGAGTCCTCTACATTTTCATTTATGTACACTGTCACTGCTGTAACGCATTCCCTATGGCAACGTTTGCTGTGTAGAATCCAGGAGTGTGAAAAGGGTCTATTGTGACTTTACTATCCTTATGGATGGCTGAGTGAATGAATGAATGAATGAAGGAATGAAAGAAAAGTGCATATTTACAGATTAAATACTACACTGTGGGTCTGCACTGATGTCAGACAGTTGTTTGGTAAGTCTGAATCGAGGAAAAGGACAGTTTATGTGAAGGACATTTGTGGGATTCATGAAAGCACTTTCAGTATCACATTCTCAATAAACATTGTGGATCACTTTCAGATGTGCTTTGGTGAATCTTGTCTCTCCGTCTGATACTATAATAAATACTTAATGAACAGCCCATGTGTCAACTGCAAAGCAATAATCTGTTTTAATGTCAAGCCTTTTGTATCAAACCTTCATCTGAGCACTCGATACAAATGAAATCTAATATTAAACCTCAACTTTGCAGGCTTAATATAAGCACAAAAATCAATATTTTGTTTCAACTGATGAAACAGGCATGTTTTTATGTGCATGAGTGGCAGTTTCCATAGGGATTGTCCACAGTTTCAGAGCCTGCCTCCGCACGAGTTCACGTTTGTTAGAAATATTTTGACTAGAAGTTTTTTTTCAGTCTGTGCAGCCTTATCACAGTGGATCCAGCTGTTGCTCTCACAGCTGTTGAGCTCCCAATAACACAGCTCAATTAAATTAGCTCAAGTTGGTGATCAGGTTGCTCAGCATGTATGAAAGCCTTTGGGACGTGTGACCACAAACAAGGAATTCACAACAACAAGTGGCAGCGCCAGCAATGCACTTTGTAAAACTTTAAAGGGAATGGCTGAAAGATGCAGACGGAACTCCGACAGGAGTGAATGGCACAAATCAGTCGAAAACAACGAATTGATTTGAACACTTTCATGCAAGTTTGGCGTAAATGGGTTGCTGGGAGTAGACAAAGTAACCGAAACATCTAAACACCAAACCTGTTTGTTTTCAAACCAACTTTAATGCTTCTACAACATAATAGTGCTGAACGGTGTCTAGTGGGATGTTTGACCATTGTTGAAGATGAAAAGCCTCTACCTGAAAGCTGAAACTATTGGAAAGGCCATGGAATGTGTTGACTCAAATTTGTTTAACGGTACAAAAGCGCTATCAGTTTGGAATATGATAATATCATGAGGGAAGAGTCAATATCTAATCCTGAAAAAAAGGCCTCAAACTTTGCCCATTATACCATCCTACGAAGAAATCATCAGACCTTATGACTACCACAAGACAACCACAAGATCACAGTCCATACTATTATAGACCACCATGTTTACCGGTTGCCTGGTGTTTTAGGTTGAAGGCATCCATTAGCTCTTCTCAAATGTAAACACTTTTTGATGTGGATGAAAAGAGGCTGGAGAAAGGCTTATGAGACCATGTTACTTATTTGCCTCGTTAAGTATTTTTCTGCATACATGCAATGAAAGTTTTTGCTGAGGCTGGGTCAGAAGTGCAGTTTCGGTGGATAACGTGGAAGCTTGGGAGAATTTCCTGTGGACTGGTTAGGTTTTGGGCCGATTCCTGTGGACTAATGACATGAAGGTGTCTTGCTGTGTCTGGACCTCCTTTTCTCCCACACATAACTACAACATAGTCTCAAACAGAACATTAAGTATATTTGTGGTAATTTAGGGGGGTAAATCCCCTGCCCCCTTCTCAAGTGGTACAATCTTGTAGAGTGGATAGAGATTGGCCTGTCAATTTTGCCATGCTGGAATAAATCACTGAACAATGTAACCATTCTCATAAACGGCTCATAAGAAGAGCCACAAAATGTGCTGCAGAGAAGGCAAGAATTTAAAAAAAGCATCTGAGGAATGCTCAGAAATATTGAGTATATGCCAGGCAGGTGGGCAGTGTGAAATGCTGACTGGAACTTAGCCAAATAGCATTAATTTGCAGCGTAACTGTTATGATCATGTTAAATTCCACATAAAAGCTTTCAGTTTTCTTTTTTTCATTAGCTGCATGTCTCAGTATAACAAATGAATAGAGATATCCAGCAGAGAATGAAAATAACCAGATTTTAGAAAACGTCGTTAGCTAACTCAAATTTGCTAATTGGAGCTTAGTGGTTAACTAGATAATAGCTTTCTCTGCTGTGTTTGCTTTCAGCTAGTGATGATGCAAGATAGGATGATGGTGCAAGTAGTCTACACATGTATGATCCCCCATTCAGTACGGCCTTTTGCATGCTTGTGACATGTAGTTCTGTGAAGTCAGAGGCCAGTGTTCATTATTTCATTTCCTGTCAAAATTACCATTAAGTTGTTCATTTTTTTAGCATCAGGCAAAAAAGAACAAGCAAAAAATATACAATTTTTTTTTTCTTCAGTATTTAGTGTGTCCACTCTGTGCCTTCATTATAGATTTTATTCTCTTCTGCAGGGATTGTTTTCAGGTTCAGCCTTAGAAGTTGGTTCAATTTTCTGCTTCTCACAATCCAAGTAATCCCAAACTCATTCAATGATGTTGAGATATGGACTCTGGGGTGGTCAGTCCATTGTTTTGAGATCACCAGCAGCTTCTTTGTTTGATTTCCAGATTCTGTGTTGCCTATTTCCTTTTTCCAGAAATGGTCAGTTACACATCCTTTGATAGTGGAATTGTCTTCTCACAGTGGAAGGATTGACAGAAATACCTGTGGATTTTTTCAGATCAGTAGAGAAGAGTAAAGCTTGATTTTCTCCTCTCTCTCAAAGATGGAAGCTTTAACTTCCGTTTATCTGATGGTGACAGTTTTGTTGGTCTACCAGGCCTTACACGACTGTTAGGAGTACCATTTTCTCTGTATCTTTTAGTACATGATACATCATATTGTTACGTTTCTGAACGTTAGTTTTGGAAATGCACATGGATTGTCTTACGTCCAATGTCCACAGAAAAATTAGACCAAAAAGAAAAGACATGACATTTGTAATCAGCCAGCTGAAAAGTGCAAAGAAGAGGAAAAAAAACACAGCAAACTTAAAAAACTAAACCTAACTATCATAGGTAAAAACATAATGCCACAATGGACATTAAACATATTTATGATCCACTTATGTCTTACCTGTAGTGATTCAATATATTGAAGAAATGTT
>JAILXH010049557.1:14035-27407 GCA_023558415.1 Piaractus mesopotamicus
TTATCTATAATTTTAAAATCATTTTTAGTTCATTTTTATTCAAAATAATCATGCTTCTATTTAAACTTTAAAAAGCCTTACTGCTCCGGTGTCACTGTAAACTTTAGATTGGAAACAAAAGGGTTAAATTCTAAAAAAAAAGACGAGCATAAAACTGGCCAATCAGAGTTGTTGTCCTCTGTGGTATCTAGGTAGCTGTAGCTAAGCTAGCTAACTCTCCTGCGGAGAGGCAGCGGAGGCAGCTCTGTACTGAAGGCGTCACTGTGGAACTGCAACGAGGTCAGCTATACACTTCATGTCTGTCACGAGCTTCACGTAAAACATGTAATGTCTTTTAGAAGCTCCAAATATCTCTCTAGAACTGGCTTTTCCAATTCTCCGTTCCACCTTAATTGCTGCAGCAGTCACACTGTGGCGCGTTTAGGCATCATAACCTAACATCGTAACAGCTGCAGGGTTTAAGGTGGAGCGGGAAACTCAAATAAGAAGCTCCTTAAGAACTCCAGCCTCCCAGAAAGCGGTCCTGCGAATCGCCGTTAGCATAGCGCTAACAGCAGAAGTTAGCATTGTCGTTGAGGTGTTTTGACCCGAGCTGGAGACCTAGCTCTAATAGTCACGGTTCGCCACTGTTATTATTGATATTGACGTGAATATTATTTTTTTTAAGTCAGAGTTCTTGCAAGTACTAGGCAGATGGAGTTTTTTTTAGACACTGAACATCACTTTAAAAGTCTTTAAAAAGCTGTAATCAACAACAAAATCTAAAACCTTTTACTGGAGTAGTTACACCTACATGCTTTCGTATTTGTGTGCTGAAATTATTTCATCATTTTCTAGGGTCTAAAGCAAGACAAGTTTATCTATATAGCACCTTTCATACGCTGCGGTCATTCAGAGTGCTTTACAAATGAGAAAATACAAAAAAAAAATTTAAATGAATATTTAAAAAAGTAGCATAAAGTAAAGGAGAAAACATGATTAAAATAATAGATATTAAAAAAGAAGAAATTAATCACCAAATTAAAAACTAACCCAGGTTAATAAAGTGCTGTTACAGGAGAGAAGTGCAGTAGAGCTAACAGTGTTTTAAACTGAGCTGAAAGCTGCTCCTGTGTCCAGTGTCCAGTGTCTGGACTCTTCTAAAGCTCGCTGTCAAACTGGTTCCATTTAGGACCAGCATAGTAGCTGAACGCTGCTTCTCCATGTTTAGTCTTTACCTTAGGCAGGACTGACTCAGCAGCACCAAATGATCTGAGAGTTCTGCTCGGCTCTTAGCGCTGCAGCGTATTAGATAAATATGCTGGTCCTAAACCATTCAGCCATTTATAGACCAGTAATAGTATCTTAAGGTCTATTCTGTAATAGACTGGTATCTAGACTAAGGACTTAAGAATGGGGGGTGATGTGATCCCTTCTTTTACTCCTAATGAGAAGCTGGAGTCCAGTTAGGAGACCACTGCAGTGCAGTAGACTTTGCTTTTAAATCAGCACTTCAAAGCAACATCAAGAACACGAAACATCTTCAAAGTACTCACACTATAAGCCTACAGACGTGACTATAACTGTATAGTATATATCATGTAAGATGTATACTTAAAGAACTCACCCGAGGTGTTGATGTACGTGTTGGCCGGGCATTTCTCACACTGAAAACAGCACTTATGTACTGAATTCTGCACTCTCGCAAAACCTGTCTCGCATTCGACAGAGCAGTTAGAAAAAGGTACCTGGGGAACGGGGCGAAAAAAGAAAACTGTTGTGATTTGGTGCTTCTTTTTTCATACTTTATATAATGTAACTGACTGAGATGTTTCTGAGAACTTATAACCATTCAGTTCAACACATTTGGATGAAAAATGAAAATCGATCAAAAGTGCAATGCAACAATATACATACGTCTTTACGTTAATTAACATAATCTTAGAAATGAGCGTAACTTACTGTGCCGTTGTCATACCAGGACACCAGGTTATTGTTCAGAGTAAACCGAACAGTTGGATATGTATCATATGTGCCAACCATCAGAAAGAAGGGGTCTCTCTTTGGTCTCCAGTGCACCACTGCAAAACTGGCTGGTGGATCTCCATATTCATCAAATCGAATTAGCCGATTGTGCAATGTGAAGTTTGACTTTCTCACATATTGTAGAAGCTTGAATGAAAAGGGAAACATTGTAGAAAGAAGTTTGAGAAGCTTTTTTGTTCTACAGTGACAGAATAAAGTCACTGTGCAAAATATATGTTAGAGGAGGGCACAAGAACACATTTTATATTTTTCTAATTCATGTTTCACTATTTGAGCAAGATTAATTGTTATTATTGTTCTTTAAAACCTGCCACAAAAGAAAATACATACTTTGTTTCCAATTTCCGCAAAATATTTCGATGTAGTTTGAACTACGGCTTTAATATGTAATATAGCCATTAAGAAATATACATGGACCAAAAGAAATGGCCCAAAAAGATTTGGAAAGACGTCTGGTTCCACTGACTTACATTAAAAGTAAAGTATGTTTTTTCAGCTCATCAAATGAAAATATATTTCATTTACATGATATTTGCAGTATGTTTTTGATGAATCTTTAAATAGTTTCAAAAAATGAATTTATTTGATGGAATATGGACTCGTTTGTTTTGGGAGTATTAGTAGTACAACTTGCCCTGCATTGTGGAGGCTGCAGTTAGGCCTTGCAAGCTCTCATCAGGAGTTGTATATATTCTTCAGAGTCACACTATATTCAAGCCACCAAGAGGGGATTAAAGTAACTTGATAAATAATGATGAAAAATGGTACAAAAACAGTGAGAACCGTCACCCAGGTAATGCTCAACATGCACAGAACATGTTTCTATGGGAATGCGATAACATAATCATAAGCACATTCTACACAAACTCTTATGAAAACCTGTGTTACTTTACCCCACGTTAGGATGTACGCCAACCTTGACTTGCATATTTTGCATTTTATTTCATTATATTCCATCACAATTTGCTACATTGAAAGCAGTGGTGAACAGTGACTACTAGACCTTACTAAACTTGGTCCAAACAAGAGGCAAAAAACCCACCTCCACCATAATGTTAATTTCTGCTAGCATCACCCCTAAAGGATTCTAGTAGTTTGTAGACGCTTAAAACATTTTTTTGGTCCTTCTAGATTGAAAACAGACATTTAAAGCTTCTTAATGATATTCCATGTTTCACTTTTATATTTATTGCATTTATTTTACCTTGAAGGACTTACAGTAAAGAGCCCTGCCACTGCTGTATTCCATCTCTAATAACGCATTAATTAGCCTGATGCTCGTATTTATAGTCAGTGACATATCGTGAACTTCTAGAAGGCCTAGAATGATGTTTTTGTTTTTTTGTTTTTTTTTCTTTTCAGAAAGTTGGTCTTTCCATAGTGGAAAACATGATTGATTCCTCTGTCGCTTTGTATTCATGTTGATTGTTAGTCCAGTGTGTTAGGACATCTAGTGAACTCTTATTTCTAGCTAACAGGAGAGCTTGCTCAGCTAAGTCTACCTAAACACTATGGATAAAAACAAATCCTGATCGGTCAATTTTCCGCTACGCGTTTGAAAGATTTAACCCTTTTGTTTCCATCTAAAACTTAACAATGAAACAAGTAGTGCTGTAATACTGGCAGAGGTTAAATACAAGCATGATTCTATCGAATAAATATTGCACTTTTATTCAATAATGAACTAAAAATTACAACTAAAAAAATGCCATTTTTTTTTTTTAGTTGCTAGGAATCGTTAGGCTTTTCTGAAGGCCTAGAAGGCCCTGAGGGTTCCCCTCTTTTAGAAAGTTAGACCTCGGTTAGTCCTCAGTTGAACTCTAACAGCAAGAAGCTTTCACTCTGTAAACAGTTGTGCGATAGTGACTTTGGTATAAAAGGAGGCTTACCGAATAAGACGGAATGTCTTGAACTTCGCTGCACCCCAGCTCGCTGCAGTTGAGTGCAGCATGCAATGCATGGGCAAAGGTGTACACGGCAGTGTATATGGTAAAAGAATACGTGGGGTTTACATTAATTACTTTTTCTGCATTCAAGCTTGTACAGTTTTCGCAAGCTTGGTTACACGTCTCTCCAACTGAACTGCAGTTCACACACTCGTCAGCTTCAACCTTGAACCGTGACTTGTAGACAAAGTCTGTGAATCCAGGTAAGCTCAGCGTCCTGTCTGTAACTCCAAAAACCGTCCCGATCTTCTCAATCCCAGGTGTAGTGGAGAGCTCCTGGTCCATAGACCATGTATCACCTGCTATCCAGACTTTGCCCTTTATGTTGATCTTTATGGCTGTTTTAATAACGTTCCGGGCGTAGTCTTCCAGCGTAAAAACTATGATGACGTTTATACTCAGCGAGTCTATCTTGCGTAGTACGTCCTCATAATTTGACTTCTTCTCTAGCGCATAAAGACTGGCCAAGCATATACCGGTGCCTTGTATGTACTCGCGGAATAACTCGAGTCCATTTCGGCTGTACTCATCATCTTGACTGCCGATAAAAGCCACCCAGTTCCATCCAAAATTCTTTATGATCTCAATGATTAACCCGATTATATCTTTGTTGGTTGGTACTGTCCTCAGGAAAGATGGATACACCAACTTATTGCTGAGAGTGAAGCTAGAAGCTCCGTAACTAATCTATAAAAAAATACATAAATACATAAAAATCAAGTGAGTATATACAATTGAATGCAAAAGTTTGGGCACCCCTGGTTAAAGCTGCATGTTTTGCTGATTTTCTCAGTAAAAATAAGTTGTGATTTGATCAGGAGTGTTCAAACTTTTGCGTACGACTTTATCTGAATGAAGAGATTTAAGCAATTTTTTTTTTCGTAATGTTTTGCCACCTGAATAGATCACTAATACATACCATTGGAATGAAGTCCATCATAAAAAGAGGTGCAAGAGGCACAGAGTCGGCGCTTCCATATGGGCCCACAACACCAATAACATTGTGCGTTATGTTCTTACGACTCGCTCCCACTGTTATTCGCCCATTGTTTGAGATCAAATCGAGTATGGAAGGAAAATTCTGAACAGCGGCACAAACATCAAAGATCTCATAGCCAAGAGAGATGTTTGGCAGGAGGGTAGAGGAGTTATTGATCTCCTCTACAGCAAACCTCATCACCTGCATCATCGAATAACCCTCCATTGAAAATGGCTGCCTGTAGAGAAAAGGGGGAAAGAGATGCTATATGGAATTAAGCCAGCCAACGAGTGATTAAACGAAAGCTGACCTCTAGACCACCTTTATTTCTACCGATGCTGTTTCTTTCTCTTTAAGGTAGTTAATAGTGGCTACAAGACCACCACATCTGAGAGACACAACAAAAAAAAGTACAGGAAAGTTTTATGTACTCACGTCAAGCATTCCAGTGCCACAGGAGAACTTTGACCTGCGATGTCACTGGCTGTATGCACCTTAAAAAGGCCCCCAATTTTGTAGTCTCCTTGTAAGTCAAACTCGGAAGCTTCACAATCATGTTTGGTGAAAAAATATAAAACAAAATTGAAGAGACAACCTAAAAGAACACACTGCATCGTTGCTTTAATCACTGTTGGTATAGCAATATGATAAACAGAGCATTGGTTATGACAAGCAATTATACAGAAGCTGGAAGATCATTTGGACCAACTTTACATAACTTCATTTGAATTTTGAAGGCAAATGTCAAATGTCATTTTGCATGTGTTGCTTTCCTGAGGTACTGACCTAACACCTGGAAAACCCCTGACACTTTGACTGACACGAGTGAAGCTGTGTAGCTAAATTTGACTCTGGCCAAAGTGATACAACATGTTGGGCCTAACACACATTATTATCCTCCTCAGTCCTGAGACTGGACACTTTAAAAGCAGACTATTTTTTGTTATCAAAATGTTTTCTGCTGTGTACTAAATAATATATTATGTGTTTTTTGGGTTTTTTTTTTTTTGTTTAGTGGGAAATATGTAAAGCTCAGTGTCCAGCATACCAGACACAGGACTTAGGCCTGTGTTTTTGAAAGATGAACATATTTCTTATAGCCAATATAACAAAACCCAAATCGGACTGTATGTGCAGCTGGATGAAAAAGTTTCTGAATACTTGGAACTACCTGGACTTCTGCTTTAATAGTTCCTAAAATATTAAATAATCTTCATAATAATTTTTATCTAATACTATTACTACTACTACTGATAACAATAAACAAGCTTTTTAACGCAAAGTATAAATAGTGATTTACATTACTACATCTACAATGAACAAATGGTTGAAACAATCGAGGTAATTTAAGAAATTTCTGAAATTAATACAGGACAATTCACATACAGTCTGTCATTTGGTCTCAGAGGTGGTGAGTGTCTAATACGCCAGCTACCATGTTTGTTTTTGTTCATAACAAAAAAAAAAAATTATATCAAATGAGTAACCAGTACAAAGCCAGTCTCGCTTCAAACTGGCACACAACTACATATTGACGATGTAGAAGTTCCAGGTAGCAAGGTCAGCCAAACGGTGAGTGGTCCTGATTCTTCTAGATCTTTCTGCTGCCTTCAGCACAGTCAAATACAAGATCCTCCCGTCAAATCTCGCCAGCCTTGGAATCATCGGTTCTGCATGCCAGAGGTTTGAGCCCTTGACTACTGCAGCTCACTTCTGGCTGGTCTTGCAACTAAACCATGATGCAGAAACCTGACTCGTCTTCAGTTTTCCTAAGTTCACCCATGTCACTCCGCTGGCGCGTACCCTTCAGGATTTAAAACATTGATGCTTGCCTACAAAGCCAAAAATGAACCACCCCTCCATGTCTGATGGTAGTGGTCAAAACCTAATCCATAATTGGAGCCCTTCGAGCTTCAAGCACGGCTTGGCTTGACCCGCCATCCTTTAGTGCGGATTCTCAAGACTCTCCCTGACAGAGTTCCTTGCTGTCTTCAAACGACAAATGATGACTAGTCACTTGGCAAAGGGTTTAAAAGAACAGTAATCTTGCTCTTTTGTCTTGTAATTAAACTTATGAAATGTCTTGTCTCTGCATTGGGTAGCTTTGTATCTAGATATCACTACTGACTTCTGCTTCTGGTAATAGCTCATCTTGGGTGAATCTTTAGGCTGTGGTAAGATGTTGACCACACTGGTTTGCTTCTGCTCAGGAGTGGCGGTACACAAGGCCCCAGAGCTTCTGCTAAGCAGTGGCAGTGCACAAAGTCCCCAAAAAAACTGGAGGTTCCAATTCCTCAATAACCATCTGGCACCAATAGTGCTATCCAGATAGCGTCCTCATGGTCGAGCTGGCAAAAGTGTTGCCTTTCTAGGGATGAAACTGGCAGAAGGACAAATTGGCAAGTCGGCCAAGACAACAAAGAGCTACTGCCCTCACTGGGGCACCCCACTGATAGGATATGGTCAGAAAATGTCATCAGGTAGTACGCAAGCAAATCTATTGACCTAGAGCCCTGGGAATTTAGAACCATAGAAGCATATTGCCTTGGGATCATAGAGATGTTATTTATGATTGTTTTTTTCTAGTGTTCTTCATTTGTCAGCTGACCTTTTATCATATTGCTAATGCACAACTACTTCCAGATTCCATTATGCCACAACAGTTCTCATTCCAACAAACCAGGAGCTCAGGTGATCAGATCTAATTTAACAAGTCAGGTGTGTTCCTGCTTGTTTGCAATGAAAACCGGCAGCCACACCAGCTTTTTGCAGGTAAAACTGGACACCCCTGCATTAGGCTTTGGGTAGGTTATGCTTTTCAATACGCTTATTGCTGACAATGCTAGCTGCCATTTTTTACATTGTGTGAAGATTTCATGACAAATGGACAAATAGAAATGGTCCAAAATTATTTGTTTTTGTTATATTAATTTACATCAAAATAATAAAAAAAAAATCCTTCTCCTATATAAAGTTAGCCTTGTGGAGATACAAGGTTTTAATGACAAGAATTATATATTCCTTTTACATATTAAACTACTGGCTCTTAGATCAGCAATGAATCACCACTTTAATGATTTAAAACAATTGTGCTTCATATTTCAGTAACCTCACTTCCTTGCTTAAAAATAAGGGGAAATGACTATTGAGTCATTGTTTATGCCATTATGCCAAAAAAGCTACATTCCCAAGTGTGTGCACTGGATAATTTCTGTTCTCCAATATTCTAACAAATGAAGTAACAGCAGACAATTAAACATCTGAAATGTTACCGTATGTACACATAGTTTAATCAAAGACAAAATACATCTATTAACAAGGTTTCATGATGACACTCCTCATGAAATAAAGTGATCAAAGGTATGGCTGGTCAGTGGACAGTGGGAGCTCCTTTGGCTCAGGTCCAGGCAGGACAGGACGTTTGGCCTTTCCTGGAGCTTCGCTGTGAAAACACGAAATAATGACTTAATAGCAGGTCAACACAAAACTACATCTAACTAAGACTAAACTGCTTTGGTGTGCGCTGATGTTGGTGAAAATCAAGTTGTATATATTGATTGTATTAACTGAAATGTACTGTGATAAGCAAAAAAAAAAAAAAGACCATTCAGTGGGAGTTAATAACATAGAAATGTTTAATCAAACACTCAAACCCAATTCCAAAAATGCTGGGACAGTATGTGAAATGTTAATAACATGATATTTCAGATGTGATTATTCAGCGAAGTTGTTTAGTTACAACAATTTGATATCCATCCATCTCCATTCGGTGATGTCCACCACAGAAGCATGCTGGTTTTAAATGCAGTGCTGTCTGAGGGATCGCAAGTCACAGGGATTCAGTAGTGGTTTTGCGCCCTTTACACACAGAGATTTTTTAGATAAAATTATGCACCGTTCAGGATGAAATACCTAAAATCCAAATGCTCGCTGAGGAACACTGTTTTTAAACAATTGCACCAATTGCAAACATCCTTACTCATAAAGGACTAAGACCTAAGGACTTTCCTGGATGCTCCTCTTATACCCTACCCAAGCATATTTACATAACCTCTTTTAAAATGTTTTCTGAGCGTTTAACAATGCTATCGTTATTAAAATTGCCCCGTCCCAACTTTTTTGGAATGTGTTGCAGGCATGAATTACATAAGAAGTGTTTAGTTGTGAAACATTTGTCTTGTACTCTTTTCGTTTACATATAGGTCAAAGTGAATTTATACATCACTGCTTTCTGTTTTTATTTGCATTCCCCATACTGTACCAACTTTTTTGGAATTAGGTCTGTATTACGCTGCTACATCACTCTGTACTGGTTTTCAAAAATCTCTGAGCTAATATTTCCTTCATTTACGAGTCAGAAAAACTGATCTATACACATATGCACACGCTATACTGTAGTATAAGCCCCACACTATCCTTTCATAAAGAATACAGAATAATAAAAAAAAAAATACAGCTATAGCAGTTGTCATGCTACCCATGTGGTGTTGCAGTGATCCCTGCAGCCCTAAAGGCGAGCACAGTCCAAGACTATATAAACACACTTGTGGACACTGAACCAGTAACTGTAACCGCTGAACACCAACATCCAGTGAGCACCACAAAGACATAAAACAGTAGTTTAAACATGGAGAAGATAACTTACCTTCCAGCAGCCAGGGCCTTCTGAGAAGACATTATAATAGTTGGGGGAATAGCCTCCCGTCTTCCATCTCTGGTATGATAGTAGTTGTTGGCAAACTGATGGCTAGGTCCAACTGGAAGTTTGGGAGGCGGCTGAGTCCTGGCACCAAAACGAAATGAGAAGTTTGAGTCAAGTCAATACATAGGCCACAGACACGTTCAGGTATATATCGGGTACAACATCCGAAACACATAAATCAGAACTGTCTGTTAAAGGTTATTTCTTTGATACCTTACAATATTACAGCCCCAATTCACCACACTTTTAACAAGGGGTGCAAAGATATGGGATCTGTAGGCTCATGTCGATATCTAATAATTTCATGTATATTTCTGCCAATGTTGATACTGATACATATGGCCAAAAATATTATCACGATAAAAATTTTCATAGCAGTTGATATTGATAATTATCACAATAAATGTCAAATCATTATTTCTTTAGAAGTTTAAAGGCTGATTTTTGCTCCTGAGTGAAAGTTGAAGAAACCAAATGGTTAATTGTGGTCTTAAACTATTCTTTATGGTCAGAACATGATAAACACTAGCCAAACAGTGGAATATTTTACAAATCTGTTATGGGATATCGGGAGAATGTTTCCCAGTTAGCTGTTTTTACCAGCTGGTTAAAGCAGCTCTCTCGCACACACAACACGCAATCTTTGTAATATTCATAATTTAAAAAGAAATCATTATTTTTAACTGGTGACAAATGCTAGGCTATCTGGCATGCTGGTGCTAAACTGTTTAGTTTCTCAATAATGTCAGCTTAGTATAAACAGCAAACATTAGCTGGCTCGGTACGTCAATGATGGACCACGCTGCCTTACTGATATCACTCCTTCCACATCCATGTCAGAACATATCACAGTATTCAAAGACAAGCTAGCAGACATTTGGATTTCTCTATGCTGCCGTAGTAGTTTGAGGGGTGGAAGAACTGCAATATATCTGACTCTTGCTGAGTGCAAGTCGGACCTTGGTGGCATTAACTGCACCAGACTAACAACGTTGTACCTAAAAGAAGGACGTTTTTTGATTGGTGCAAGAAAATTACACTGCAGTTAATGCCACCGAAGTCTCTGTTTTGTTTTGTTTAATCACTGTAGTTCACTACAATAACTGAGTGACACAGCGCTGCTTCATTTTTGTTGCCTGGGAATGCACTAATACTAAAATATGACTGTTTGAGTGCCGTAACACAGCGCTGTAGTTGGGAGGAGCAGGCGTGATTTAACGCTGCTAAAGCTTGTTAGGATGTTAGCAAAGAAGTGAGTTCGCTGTAGGCCAGCACAGTTACATGCCACTTGTCACTGACACTTGGTCACAGGAGAACAGATCACCGATCACTCCACTCAAACAGGGAAGGTATAACCCCATGTTTCAGACGTCTAAGTATATTTGGTAACCCATTTTGGTCCCCCCCCTCATCAAATCATGTCAGAAAACATGAAAGTGCGTCCTTTTGTGCCGACAAAAGAGTAGTGTCACTTGACTTACAGTAGAAAATGCCACCAGGGCTGTCGCTAGAATGCAGAAGCGTGAGAATGCTGTGTTAACACTAGAGACACACAATAATAAACCATTATCATTGTGTGTCTCTAGTGTTAACACAATGGTTATAATGGTTGCAAAATAGTTTTCCAGGCAGAAGGCAGCCTGCTGAAAAGTCTAATGCAAAAAAGTAAATAAGTTTTTCGCTATAAAAAACAATAAAGTTGAACTCTGCCTATATTAAATTAAATATTTATTTCCAGAACTTTGAGTAGCAGCCAATTACAAAACACACGTGCACAGGTCAAAAAAGGGCTCCATTCACTGGACAACTAGCCTGAAAAAACACATCCAACATTAGAGCTGTTCTCACACCCAGTGTTGTGTTTTAAGTGTGTGAGGTCACACTTAAAACGCATCCACCGTCACAACAAGCATATTTAATAATTAAACAGCAATAAAATGAAACAAAAATATGTACTTGTTCTTGTGTGCCCACATAAACAAATTAAATATATATTTATTTGTTTTGTAGCCTTTATAGAAAAAGCTGCTGGGGTAATGCTGATCACTTCTCAGCGCCGAAAAATGTGCTCTCATTTCTGATGTAAGTAGCTGTCAGCATTTCTTTTTCTTTTGCACAATAGTGTATGATGCTTTTGTAATTTTGTATTTTGCTATAGAGATGTTAGTGAGATTTCTATTTACACGGCCTAAATAAATAAATAAATAACAGGTTATCATAAAAAGTCTGCACTTGTGTCTCATTCAATCAGAGGCTCAGTATTTTAAACACAAATGATCGCTTCTCATATGGTCATCGTGATATCCAACAGCTTTATCTGAACATTGCATTTTATGCCAATATCGAGAAAACACACCTACATAACTTAAGACAAACGTTTATACCTTTTAGCAATTTCATCATAACGTAACTGCAGCTTTGCTTGGAGGTCTCGCTGTGGAAAGAAGTCAAAACAACGTTAGATATTTTAGCGACCCATCATACTGAAAATGATTTAAGCGAACTGAAAACGCTTCCGACGGCCAGCAAAGTGTTTGTAGGACGGGACAAAGTCACTATTAGACTTTTCAGCCGTTATTCGGAATAATATTGCAATACAACCCGCTGAACAGAACAAGCATATGTAGCACTAAAGGCTAACGAGGGTCCTCGTTTGGTTACCGTAACTAGCTTTATAAACCTGTACGGTGTAAAAATTTCTTGTATTATGCTTCTTGCTAGCAATATTTGTCGGTGTGAACACGTTTGAGGATCTAACATAGCCGGTAAGACCAATTACCCCTGACAAAAAGTTCCTTAGCCTCTGGATAATCTTGGTTGCAGACGCCATGGCTGATGTCAAGGTGAAAAGGCTGCTGTCCGCGGAGGCTGATTCGGGATCAGCTCCGCTTGAAGGAGCCGGCAGTAACACAGCGGTTACTCCGTTACAGCTGAACTCAGATCAGCCAGAGACGCTCCAGCCTAAAGCGCTGTAGACGGAAACTGAATTTCTTCCCCATGTAAGTGAAGCCGTTTACGAGGCGAGTAGTGGATGTGTCGCCCCCTGTCGCTCCGAGCACTGAAATCACTTCTCAGGCTCACTGCTGTAGTGACGTTGTGTGAGTATTTACTATAATAACAGAGCTTGTGAACAAAGAAGTTGACTTTAAAATTTTGCATAAAATATACCCTGTGAATTCTGTTATTTCCAAATTTGTTGACATTAATAGCTTTCGCTCCTTCTGTGGATCTGCTGATGAAACTTTGACTCACCCGCTCTTTCAGTGTGTGAGAACGAATGACTGCTGGTCCAACCTACGTGCTCACATTTTTAACCCTGTCGAAATGACTTATTCCTTTAATCTCAAAGATATTATTTCTTACTACAATAACTTCCCTAACAAGCCTCTCGAGTATATTGTTAATTTTTTCATTCTACATGCTAAATTCTTTATTCATAAACAGAAGTTTTCAAATTCTCAGCCAACCCTGTCCCTCTTTTTAGTGGAATTTAAATCACTACTCCAGTCCTTACATCTTGCAGAAATTAAGAAAAGTAATAGATTTTTGAATTACTATGACCAGCTTTATGGAAAAAAAGAAAAGCCGATTAACTGGCTTTCCTCTTGTATGTGTGTGTGTGTGTGTGTGTGTGTGTAGGTGTGTGTGTGTGTGTGTGTGTGTGTAGGTGTGTGTGTGTGTGTGTGTGTGTGTGTGTGTGTGTGTGTGTGTGCATGTGTT
>JAILXH010049655.1:0-15282 GCA_023558415.1 Piaractus mesopotamicus
CCCCCTCAATTTGCAAGCCACTCATACACCCTTGTATATCAGTCTTAAAAGCCCAGCAACAAAACTGTTTAATCAGGAATGAGAAGAGATTGGAAAATGCTCTAATAAAATTGAAATAAATAAATAAAATAAATGAAAACTGTATATAATAACATGGGGCCTGTAAAGGGTTTTGAAGCTTTGTTTATATCTATTGGGTAAAACAGCATTTTTACTCAGTCTGCCCATTTCACGGGACCATAAATAATCGGACAGTTGGCTGTTCAGTCATTTCTTAGTCATTGCATCATAAATTCATGCACAACAGAGCCAACCAAAGAGCTGGAACTGACTCTAGAGGTGGCACTTGCATGAGTCTTTGCTGTTATCTCTCAATATGAGGACCAAAGATGCATCAATGGCAGTAAAGCAGAATAAATCCGAACAAATCAAACGGATGTTAGTTGTGTCTTTTTGGTAAACAAAGCAGCAAGAATGCACCAATGAGCTCAGCAATAGAAAACAGGATGGCTGGCAGTGGAAGATCACAGTAGTAGATCACTGAGTAAAACTACCAGTTATAAAGTAAACAGTTAGACAGATCAAGAGCACATGACCTCATAAAGGGAAGGAAAAGATCAAATGCAAACCCAGTCATCCATTTAAAGATCAGAAAGGTCAGTTTTTGGCACAATACAGTCATATGAAAAGTTATAATCTATAATATAATAATATAAAGCATAATTTCCATTTATTTAAACATAAATGAAGAGTTAAAGATATATAGAGTATAGAGAATATAGGTTTTAAGATATATAGATATATTATAGAGTTAAATATGTTGGAAAAAAATAAAATAAACAGTTTAAAATGTGCCATAACTTTGGCCCAGGCCAATTTGTGTTTTCTTTATTCCTCAATATGTTACATTCAGCAAATAAACAATAATTATGCATTAAAATGTGCAGAAGTGTGTGTTTTGTAAAGGATGTGTAACTTATTTTCACTTGGGAAATCTACAAAACGTCGTTTGTCCAGAGTTGGCCAAACTATTGCATACAACTTTACACACAAGCTAATTCTGAGATTATTCTGTGACAAAGTCTTATGGAGAGATGAGGTGAAGATTAGCCAAAGTGATCAAAAAAGGAAAATTTTTGGAATTTTAAAGGAATGTTCCAGTAGCAAGATGAATTCCAGTGTATACTAAAGCAGCTGCCCAGCTCCAAACAAATGCAGCAAAATTCAGTGAATGGTGCTGCGAGGTGAACAGCAGGACAGTGACTCACACTGAGCGTGTATTTCTCTCACTGAAGACAAGGATAAATACAATATTCTCCAAATGGCAATGTTTCATACTTGGTAAAGCATCACGAGGGAATAAACCCAGCGCCTGCTGAAGTGTATGGATCATAGACTTCCCACAGTCATCTATTATAAAGGGTTTGGCAACAATATTTAAAATAGTCTAAAATAAAATGACCTTGTGTAGTGCTCGCTTTCAAGTTCTTAGTGATCCTTGAATGGGGGTGTCTTAAGTATTTGGGCTTTGGCGACTTTGTACAGAGGTCTTTCAATCTTGTATGGTTCGTTCCTTAAATAAAGGCTGGCATTCTGCCCTTTAATTGGGAATTCCACTGATTATCCAAATTTACCATCATAATTCAATCACTTACATGTAGACAAAGCCATTCAGAGTGGGTTGATGTGAATTTCTTTATAGTGGAGGTGATAATGATCACAATTTCCACAATGTCTACAAATATGACCAGTTTATTTCCAAAATATCAGTAAACCTAAACATGAGCTATATATATAATGTTGATAATGGTAAAATAATAGCAGATCTGTTTTTCTTTGAGGACTATTTTGCCTTACAACACACCTCAACCATCAATGGCTTTTAAAAAACACATTTTAAGCCAAAGGCTTATCTCAGAACTGTCATAAAGCGACGTCTCAAGCATCAGGCAATGCACTCATAACCATTTCATGCAATAACTATCTGTGAGGCAGCTTTTTAATGTCTGGTTCCTATCACCCCCACTGTGAACAATTGTGACTCAGTAAGTTTCTCTATAATGGCATATTTCACACCAAATCACTCTGAACTGGTGGAATTCTTTGACATTCATAGTCATTGTTGTATCTCAAATCCAGTGTACAGAGTACAGCGCAGCTGCAGTATAGAGTCAAAATAACTAAAGTTATTTCACCGTCCAGTTTGCAGTATCCAGTATCTTCCTGCTGCTCTGTGTGTGTCATTGACTGAGCATTACCATTTTATTTAATACTATGTAAATTCACTTAAAAATGCTTAAGGATCACTGAAGAACCATTAATATTTCATAACAGTATCAGCACTACTGCCTTACTAGAAATGTGCTATGTAATATTTTTTCAATTAAAATGAAAAGAGTAGCAAGATTAAATTGAAAATAAAAAACATGCTACAGTATGGCATCAGTGTGCTGCTGTGAGTCACCCTGTAAAGCCTGAAATAGTAAGTGTGTTATATGAAATAGAGCTTTTTGTGAGTTTTTCAGACTGTGCTGTATGTCATTGCGTATCACTGTCACATAGACAGGCTCAAAAGGAAGGTCGGTTTCAATATTTAGGCCTCAGATGCAAAATTGGTATTATGTTGGTGAAGATATGAAAACAATAGTTGATAATTCACTTACATCCTTAGAAGACACATCGAGTTCTTTTTGCCCTCTCTTTCAGTCAGATTCATGTCCTGATGATGGCCTGAGAAGGCCACAATGTGTTGGCACATTTTTATACATATTACATCATTTCAATAAAGGCTTTTTATACTGTTTCTAAGGACAGTGTGTTCGGGAATTTCTTTGCTCTGGGATTTATTTTGCTCATGCCTTGTGGATGTGGATGGATACTTTGTTTTTTGTTTTTTTTTTGCCTTCCCAGCATGGACCTGTTTCTTTTTTTGAGTTTGCTGCACCCATGCCCCAGGAGCCCCCTGTCTTTTTGTTTTATTTTTGTGACGTCTGTAGCGCTTCTTCATTTCTGTTGTTTCATGTACATAGTGCAGCTTTGAAGAAGGGCTTAGTCTTATACATTATAATGTTCCTGTTGTATAATTGACCAATCTGCATCCTCAGACTATCAACAGTTTTTGGAAACGACAGTCATGGTCTGTTTTTGGTACGAAAGAAGATTTACTTCATCCATCCACCCATCCATCTATCCATCCATCTATTCTCTCTTTCTTTTATTCTTTTGTTCTTACTTTCTTTCTGGTGTACTTTAAACCTTTGAGTTGGCAGGCACATTATTTTGCATTTGTCCTATCAGGTTAAAGCCCTCTGTATCTTCTATTCCCCGTGCTTTTCCCTCTTCATTTCTTTTCCCATTATTTGTAAGCAGCACTAAAAGCCTTGTGGGGAGACCTTCAGTTTTGAAGCTCTATTGTTCTGTGAGCAAAGCATTTGCCTGTAATCCCAAGAGATGCTCTCGGCCCTGGCTTAGGGACAATTTTCTAACGCAGCACGAAGTCCTAATGTACCCTTGAGTCAGCTATCACAATTCCAGTGTTTTCCTAATCCAGCCTTAAGCATTAACCACATGCAACACCGATTCTAATACCCTGCACCGTTTTTCACTGCTGTCCCAAAGGACTCCTTAGCACAATGCCCTTTTGTGTTTAACTAAAAATATAGGATCACCTCATCGGTTCTGTGCGTAAGCTGTTTCACCAATGGGCTCTAGTGCACGATAAGTATTTCATAAGTGAATGAGTTGTAGGCTTGTGGTCATCTCCTCAGCAGACTCTTAGCCACGGAGCTCATGGTGAAGAGCACTCGGGGATCAACTCAACCCTCGGGATTAATTGCGTGGCGAGGGCTTGAAGTTGTGGTCTTGTTGCGTAAACCCCATCAATTAGGCACCGTCAAATTTCCAAACTGAATCAATGACTCGCCCTTCTTTCTGCACCTCGATTTTCAAGGCATCCATCAATGGAGTAACTCCGTTAATGGCCACTAATGTAATTAGCGGAGTGGGCGTTTTGAAAGGGGCCCTGAACACTTTTGCTAGCTCGTCAGCAGCGAGGTGAGCGGCGGCCTAGCGTTGCGTAACTGACTCTGACACAGCCGTGTGCGCTTGTGCAGTGCAGCTCTCCCTCCCTTCCACCTTCCTCCTTCTCTGGAGTCTTTTATGTGAGAAAGAGATCTTTCAAAGACACGCAGCTGGACTGCAGTCCTCATGCTCAATCGCTCACTGAGGGGACTACGTGAACAATGGGCTTGAGGAGTTAATGGGTCTGGCGGGAGCCCGGAGGGGCGTACGAATGGATCAAAGTTCTTTTGCGAATGAATTATACATTTGCCAGTTATTGAACGTAGCCAGACAGCAAATGTCTGCGGTGGCTTGCGATTGTTTAGCGTAGGGAATATGGCTGCCTCAATGCTCCTTTGACTCAGATCACAGGTTTTGGTTTGGGCATTCGGGCTGGACTGTTATAAATATCAGCAAACATGTTTGTTGGTCTGTGGAATTGCATTTTGTGATACTGCTGGTTTGTTAAGAAGGGAATGGCGCAGAATACCAAACGTACATTATGCAAATAGTTGTGAGGCGACTGTCAAAGGGGGCAAAAAAGCTTCCTCGGTGCCACGGAGGCGTTATTACAAACATAATCTGTCTGTTGGTGTATTCTATTTCTGCAGTGTTTTGAAGATACAGACTGGAGGAGGAGCTTTCACAAAGCTGCTTTAGAAACACCAACAAGAAGAGCCGTGGTGATGAATGTTGACCAGTGAGTTCAAACTGATTTATTATGTTCTCTAAACGAGTGGTTCTCAGTTCTGGTCCTGGAGTACCACTAACACACCCAGTTCACCTCAGGAAGCACTTAATTAGTTCATTCATTAGTTCATTAGCAGGGGGAATGTTAAATTGGTACTCCATAACCAGGATTGAACCACAAAATTAACCCTTTTCCAATCTTGGTTCCACCAGTGGGATTTGCTGTAGTTGGTCCCCACACAGTAAAGACTTACTGGTAAAGACCTATTGGTGGGTTTTGAACACCTGACAATCATTTTTTCTTTTGACCCATTCATCAAATGTGGCTACTGCTTTATCTTCCCACAACATACAGCCCATCCCCCAAAAATGCCACCAAAACATACTAACACTGGCAACAAGCACTGCAATAATTGATTTCTATGTACATAGATTTATATGCAATTTCACACATATTACATATATGTTAGATGCTAGTTGAGTATCATAGATAGAAATAATGTTTCTGTTTTTCTGAAATAACGTTATTTGTTTGGGTCTGCTATGCAGAGGATAATAAATGCTCACTTTTCAAAATCTTGCAAATTTCATGTGCCTACTTCCATTGTCCAGTGTATTGGACAGTGAAATCCATTGAAATCATAAAATATCATCTACTGTCACTATTAACTAACAAAAAATTGTTTACTCACAAAGTAAACATAAATCTTGAGTGAGTGAGTTCTGTAATGCAGGAGTCTGTTAGATTAATCTAAGGATAACGTGCTATAGAATACTGGACATTAAACCTAATGTCAAAATTTGTGTGTAGAAATAAATATCTACTATTTCCTTTGATACCTCTCACAAGAGGGACCTGCTAAAAGGACATACATAGAAAAACAGCAATAACATTTTGTGCAACTTTATAACAGGCCCTAAAAGCAACTCAATCATTATCTAATAATTTATTAATGAATGTTAATAATTATATTATTGATACGTATACATTAAGAAATGCTGCTACTTACTTATTAATCATTTGCTTTAATAATCACTAAGTATTTTGAAATGTAAAAACCTAATCATTTATAATGATATGTTAATAAATCAGAGGATGTTTCAGTCTTTTTTTTGTCAACTTCCACTGTCACCAAATTTTGCAAAAGTTTTTTTATGAATGTGTGATGTTTGAGTGAAGTAATATTATGATTTGTATTAAAAACAATATAAAGTTCAGTCACGACTTGGGTGCCCAATCAATGATTATTCATGTGTAAAAATGTACATATAAACAGCTTAATAATGATGAACTTAGCATTACATAATTACTTTGATGCTATTAAGGGGCTATTAAGTTATTATTGCACTATTGAGTTATTATTGCACTGTCAGAAAGATTATAAATTGTTTAATGCAAATAAGTAAATGATGAATATTTAAATGTGTCATTTATTACCTCTGAATTAAGAGCATGAAATAACAAAATAGTGATTAACAAACTATAACAAACAGTATCTGTATATAGTAAATGGTTAATGATTCAAATGAAAGCATTTGTTAATGCATGTGTTTGTATAAGGTACGTGTATATGAATATGCATGATGCATTTTACACCCACACATATATATATATATATGAAACGTTATAATGTATTTGTATTTGGTAATGTATATGTCTTTTTTTACATATGTATTTATTAGGGTAACACTTTACTCGAAAGGTGTCTACATAACACATTCATAACATCTTACGTAAACACTTATTATCATAGACTACTATGTTATTTTTCTGAGACATTTTTCAAAATAAAAGTCTACGTTTTTGTTTTTTTTTTTAAAAACTACATTATTTTAGTATAACATCTAATTTCTGGACGGCCAAAATAAAAATGACCTCACTTTATCCCTTTGGTTATTAAGTGCTTTGAGGGCCTGTTATTAATTAACCAAGTTAATTTTGTTACATTTACTTAAATAGAACTTAAGAATATTTTTTCCTTCTGCTGAAAATTACTATTTTGGAGATACAAGTTTGATACAAGTTGACAGATAAAATATACTTAATTCATGTGGGAATGATGTACCTATTTGAATCAAGTAAATACAATGCATCACTTCTTTTCCAGAGTACTAAGAACAATAAAAAATACATGCCAGCCAGTGTCTAATGTCAGTTTTCATATAATCAGACATCCAGTGTACAGTTTCCAGTACCCTGAGGGTCGAAAGGGGAAAACATTTTGCTGACGCCAGAGGCTTGGAGTATTTATCAACCCCTGTGTCACCATTAAAAATTCAAATGAGCACTCTTAACAGAAATCCACCAGCGCACAATCACTCGGAGGCAGCTGCGGATCTTGATTTAGAAACAGAGTGCTTCAGGAAAATGTGGAGGGCTGCATACGAGGCCGCTACCTGGGCTGCAGTGAAACACCATTGTTCCAGGCACAATTAGCTTGATTGAAGTCGTAGGAGTTGGTATTGATGTTTGGATTCATGGGGTAATCGCTCGTCGCGATCTCTCGCTGGTCGTCCTGCTGCATATTCCTTTGAAAATCACGGGACCGAGCCACCCCACATGCACCGTGTATGGATCTGCCGGCAGGTTCGGCCCCAGACGTAAAGTGAGTCTGGCCTTGTGACCCGCAATTTGTCCCGGATACCCAATATGTTAAGGCTATGTGACATCTAATTAAATTCACAGCGGACGGTCAATTTCTTCCTGCCCCTTATGAAGATCCCAATCTCGAGGCCAGTGCATGAGACCAATTTCGTAGATAGTGTCTCAGCCTTCTCTCTCCACCTTCATTTGCAATCATTTAGCTTTGAGTTATCCTAGAAATTATGAACTCACTTAATGAATGTTTCGCAGTCAGTATCACTGCACTGTCTTTATTAAGCACTGGAATTCTGCTTTATGTATTCACAGAGGCTTTGACTTGTAATTGGGCTCAGACACGGTTATAGAGAAAACTTGAAAATTCTCATTAAATAAGAAGTTTTGTAAGAAAGTGCAGATCATTTTCACTCTCAGACACTGTTTACTTTCAGGGAACACCGTACGATATAAAATGATCTAAAGTAAAGGGAGGTTTCAGTACAGCGTTTTGAACACTACCTCATTTTTTTCCCACTCTGAGGCAGATTAATCATAGTTTTAAGACAAAAATTCCTTTTCAACTCCATACAATTCAGGAGAATTATGATGAGAGATGGTGGGAAGACTTGGTAAGCACAATATCAACTGCAGCTTCAGAAATACCCAGGGGCAAACCGCATAAATGACCCCATTTTCAACATTCAACACACACTCCAGCATAGGTTGGCATTATAATGCCCTTTTAATGCCCTTAACAATCTGGTAGATGGTAGTTAACTGGCTGCTCATTATGACTTTATCAAGCAGTAACTGGAGTGAATTAACCATTTTTAAACCTCAAGTTTTTTATTTTTTGCTAAGCATTTCAATTGTGAAGGCTTAATAAGGGCATTATAAGAGCATTATGATACACTCTTGCAATGAAGTGTTACTTGTCATTTTTGCCCCTTAAAACACAAGTTTTGTCATAAATCAGTGCATCTATATCAGTGCATGTAACAAATGCAAATTATGTCAAAATCCAGAAGCAGCTGCCAACACCACAACACCATAAAAATAAAATGGTCAAATGTCCTGCAGCAGGGGTGACAGAAAAACCCAATAATTAACAGTAAAAATATGAAATAAAAAAAAGTATGATATAAAAAAAGTTGGTTCTTCAAATATTCTTTAGGAAGGAAAGTAGTTCTATATATAGAACCATGAACACAACGAAGCCTTTGCATAATTAACATTCTTTACATTATGTTTTTCAATTAATGGAAAATGTGCTGTAAATGTTTCTCTATAGAACCTTTTCTTCTATTGTTACAAGCTTGATGTCGTAACAACAGTGGAACCCTTTTGATGTTATATAGAACCCTTTTCAAAAAGGTTCTATATAGAACCAGTTATAGCACTTATCAATCTGAAGGATCCCTCCATGATGCAAAAGAACCTTTAATCATGCAAAGGGTTCTTTGCATGTTCATGGTTCTATATAGAACCATTGTCCTTACTAAAGAATTATTGAAGAATCATCTTTTTTAAGAGTATAGCAATCAGTATTTTATCATAATAGTAACAGTAACAATCAATCTAAATAAATAAAGGTGATCATTTATTTCTGTGGATTTACATTCTTTCTTGTAAGCAGGAGATTAAAAAAACAGTATATGTATGCTTTACATCAGGCGTGTCAAACTGGGGACCTTCTGGGCCAAAGCACTGTGGAGATCAGTGTTTACCTTCATCTAACGCTCTGAATTCAGTTCATGAAGGCCTTACTAACGAGCTGATGAGCTCAATCAGTTGTGTTTAATGAGGCAGTGAGCTGAAGTCTGCAGTGTTTTGGTCTGTGAGGACTGGAGCCTGATACATGTACTTTACGCACATTTAATCTTCTTTTTTTGTTCAGAAAACTGGTATTGACCATTACATTTTACAGAAATCTGACAGTGGAAATTTCTTTCTTTATATTTTTGCAGTGCTTTCAAGCGAATCTATAAATGAAAACCATTAAACTGGTCTTAGAAATGAGTCAGAAATTACAAAATGGGTTGTATTACTTACAAGACTGTTAGCTAAAATGTTACTTAGCGAGCCAAAACAATTGTATCTTACAACACATCCTATTTTGTCTGTTGGATGCATTACAAATGTGCATTTTCAAATTCTATAGCCGACCTAGTTTAACCTAATGTATTATACATACCATTAACACAACAATGCCATAAACATGTAATGGCAGATGTTACATGCTGTCATGAGTTGTGCCAGAAATATAACAGTGTCATTTTACCAGTAATTGTCAATACAGGTGCCATAATGTTCGATGTCATGACGGCTTATATCGCTTGCTAATTATAGCAACAGACATTATGACATTTACTGGATGACACTGTTTTATCACAACATAATCTACCATGGCAACTCATAACAGCATATGACATGTACCATGACTCTTTTATGGCATAGTGATGTCAATGTTACGTAGCAGGGCTGAAGTAAGATGTTACATTTATTTTATAATGATGATCCCACACAAGCTCGTCCATTGAAAACACTGTACCACTGGCACTGTTTGCGTTTAGTCTGTAATCAGTAGGTATTCATCAGTTCCTATATTTTGCTGTGACTAATTAGACTTCATTTAGCATAGCTTGTCATTAACAGTGCTAATGTTTCTCCTCAGCTACTTATTTTTTCAACCAGAATTTTCAACCTGTATGTCTGCACACAGCGTTCAGATCATGCTGGGTCTGCACAGGGAGCAACATGGCTTCAGTTTATGAAAGAATGCATGTATTTAATTTAGGGGCCAGTTTAATCGAGACATCCAGATATTCATGGACCTCCACCCTGAGTGTGCAGCTGCCACCAGAGCTCATGCAGCATCTCAGTGCACTCCAGTCAGAGTAAAAAGTACATGACACAGGAAAAGTACATGGAGTACAAGGCTGCATGACATTCTGACTAAAATTGAACACTTATCCTGCGAGAACGGGGCCCCGACATTGAAGATTTTATTCTTCATACGCACAGTATGTCAAGGACATGTACAAATACCAAAAGAAGAAAAATAACACAAAAAAGAGAAACTCAAGAGAAACGAATGGAATTGCTAAATACTACATTCTTAAAAAAGACAGTTCTTCCAGAGTTCTTTAGTAAAGACAGTGGTTGTATATACACCATGAACACTCAGAGAACCATTTGCATGCTTAAATGGTTCTTTGCATGGTGAAATGGTTACTCGGATTAATGGAGAACTTTTTGAAAATGGTTCTATTGTTACAAACTTGACATCATAACAACAGCAGATCCATAGAACCATAAAGAACACATTCTCCACCAATCTGAAGAACTATTTCACCATGCAAAGAACCGTTCAAGCATGCAAGTTGTTCTTTGAGTGTTCATGGTTCTATACAGAACTTTGTCTTTGCTAAAGAACCCTTGAATAACCATCTTTTTAAGAGTATGTACTAGTATAATAACACGAATAAAGATTAATGGCAACACTTCATTTTGATTGACTCTGCAGATGCTTTGTAAAGGCTGCTTTGCTGCTGAGTCTTTAACTAACATTCATATTCATTTTCATAAATATCTATGAAATGCAACTGAACCTGAAGTTGAGTGTAAAAATTCTATTAAATTTAACCCCAATCTTAAAACTAACTTTGGTAACACTTTCTGTGAATGTCACATTTGTAAGCATCTATAAACACATTTATAACATGTTATAATGCATTAATAAGGCATTATAAACATGGTTATAAATCTTAATAAAAATGAATTACACTGCATTACACTTTATAGCCATGTTTATTATACATTATGAATTGTTAATATAATGCTTTATAAGTAGTGTCAATAACATGTTATACTGTCAGTGCCAAAGAAGTCAGTCCCAGCTTGGAGAGTGTAAAGTATGTAAAGCAGTACGCTTCACTTTACTTAGAGTGGACAAATACAACTTATGAGCTCATACAATTTGTTATGAACAGTACATATAATGCATTATGTTAACAATTCATAATGCATAATAAGCATGGCTATAACGTGTAATGCATATTTATGAATATTTATAGCCATGGTTATGATGCCTTATGAATGTTTTATAACGTTATGAATGTGTTTATGGATGTGTTTATGGACGTTTACAAACGTGACCTTCATAGAAAGTTTTACCCTAACTTTAATACAACACCTAAACTTACTCCTAAACCCAACCCTTACTCAACATGGATGGCTGTCACTTTGCATTTTTCCGTTTGTTTGTGTGATTCTAAAACACCAGTTGCTTTTCATTGTATCAAATTTTCAGGATGAACAGACGAATCAATGGTCTTTCTCCGTTGAAGTTATCTATTTGGAGATACAAGGTTTTGTTCAAAAACGTCGAGATTAACAGTGCTGATATTTTTTATATATATTATTATTATGGTCATACTTTTTTTTGATGGTCCACTAAAGGTGATCTACAGATACTTTGTTGTAATGGGGTGGGAGATGAAGCAGACAAGGAAGCAGGAGCAAGTGCGAGCTGGGAGCTTTATTGGAGTCTATGATGAAAGTAACAACAACAAAAGAGTAACAAAGGAAAAGCTAAATTGGTAAATCATCTAGGAAACAACCGGAACCACAAAACAAAGAACAAACAGAACACAACAAAGTATAAAACACTATGAATGAATATGCAAAATGGGAATCTGCAAAACACACTAAAACAAACGATGACAAGCAATGAAGACAAACAAAAGGAGTATAAATACAGGGGAAATGAACAAGAAACACCTGGGAACAATTACAGGGCGGGGCAACAGAGGACAGACAGGTGAGGGGCATGGAAAAGGGGCAGAACATGGGAGGAGCAGGAAAACAAAAACATCGTCCAGAGACGGGGGGAAAATAAAGAAAAGGGAAAAACAGACAAAAGAAAAAGGGCAGGACAAGACAGGATTTACTGTTATTAACAAACTTTCTGGTGATAACTGATTATTAAGAACATTATATAACCTCCAGTTTGGATTACAAAATCAAAATATATCAAATAATTAACTAGTTTATGTTCAGATGACAAAAATGAATGAAAGTACACTTTAATGAATGAAAACTGTTTGATCCAAAGAGAATTTGATTCCAGTGAAGCCCAAATAAATTGTAGTGAAATGTTTCAATTTTGCTTTATCATCAATTGAACTTTAGGTTGATGTATCAAAGTTTATGTGTACAGATTCTATGCTTATTATTGAATGTACATGTGTGGCATAAGTTCCCACAGCAATTGTTTTTAATTTAGAGCTTAGGGGACTGTAAAAGGCAGCATTACCAAAAAAAGAAAGGTAATAAACACTGTAAAAATGGCTCATTCGTTCAACCTAATATAATTAGTTCACGTGGTAACAAGTAAATTAACTAGTTTCATTTAGCCTAAAATAAACACTTTGAATGAATGATGTTTCAATCAAAGTCAAAGTTAAATAAAATGAGAATTGCTTGTTACCACATGAAGTCATTTATTTAGGTTGAACTGACGAGCCATTTTACACTGAAAGATAAAAGATGATGAAAGCACTTTATGAAAACAATTTACCAATTATGAAACCAAACAAAGCAGCTACACTAAAAATGGCTTGTCAGATCTGCCTAAGAAAATAAATTAACTAGTTTTATTCAACCTAAATTAATATTTTGAATGAAATATTCTTTCAATAAAAGTAATTTGAGTTGAACAAAACTAGTCCAATAGCTTGTCACTATATGAAGTAATTTTTTTAGGTAGATCTGACGAGCCATTCAGTGTAGATCAGAAAGAGCCCAAAAATAATGCTAATAAATGTTGGATTTACTGAAAAATATTATGTCAAGTGCTCCCACTCAGCTGTGTTAAATAGCTGTTAAGATACTTGGTTGAATAATATGTACTAAACAAATTCAGGGAAATCACAAATTGATCTGATTAAGGTTTAATTAAGTGGGCTGATTATTTTTATATATTATCCAAAAATGAAAATTTGAATTTACTTAAAAATGTTACATCAAGTGATTCTATTCGACTGTGTTAAGCACTGTGGTAAGACGTTGTTTTACTTGACAACACTACACTGACCAAACAAACACGTATGAAGAAAATCTTACAACTCACTTAATTTCATAGAAACAACACAACTGACTTGGTTTACTCACATACAATTGTAATTTTAAAGAGAGGAAACTGATTAAAACCAGTAACGCAAGGATTTCATTTTTTGCGTTTTAAGTACTGTAAGAGATCACATTACTGACATTTTTAGGCTCGAATTTCAGTCAGTTATGGTTTTAATCAGTAATTTGCCCTTGTAATTCTTGCTGGATTGCATTTCTTACCAATCACTGCCAGTCGCACTGTAAGATTGTCACATAAAACTAATCTAATCACCAAATTTATCAGCATATGCCCCCCAGACTACAGCAGCTGACAAGCTTCTCGTTGATTTTGCTTCAAATTATTCATTTCAAACTCTTCTTACTTTTTCACTCAACTTTTTTTTTTTGGGTGCAAACGACTCTGTGTGATGTGCACTCGCACCTGCCACGGCTCCAGCCCATTATCATTGATCATTTTAATGAAGAGAATTAGCCCTGCAAAGAGCCTCTTTCTTTTAATGGCATCGAACTGCAGCAGCTGAATGCTCATTATGCTACATTTGTACAATCTCCCATGCGCTTGTTTTTCATTAGGCTAAGCAGACCCGACACAACCCCTGAATCTGGAAGTGCCGCTCCCCCTTGCATTTGAATAAGAATATCAAAGCGCGCACGAGAGCCTACAGACGTTTTTGTAAACATCAAAAAATGGGTGGACCCTTTTTGTTGCCCCTCATGAATACGTCTACAGTATTTATATCTTATTAACACAATTTTGCATTTGCTCCGAGCTATTAAAATAAAAATAGCCTGGCGCTTCATTGATAATATCACAGCAGCTCGATCGTTAAGGTTTATGGGATTATCATTAGTTCTCATGTAAATGCTACCATATATATAACAGGTGGAAAAATACACAGTTGTATGCCTCCTATAAGGAGCATGACGAGTCTGAGAACAGCGTATTACACCACCAATAATCTAATGATACATTAGATGATGATAATTACATGTGAGTCCTAATCGTAATCAACAGTGTCATTATATTACAGTGAAGCTGTTGTGAAAGAATTACAGCACGCATGTTGTTGTGCCAAGCACAGGTGCTTATATACATTCTGAAATTGTGCTTTTGTTTGGCTGTGAAATCTTGCAGTGTTCAGATTACTGAGGAAATGTAATCCAACACTGATTACAAATGACATGACTAATAATCTAACAATAAACTGACCACTCTCAGATTAGGTTTAGACTGTCTTGTATTTCTCCCTGTTCCTCCTTAAAAATTGCTTTCATACAACTATTGGTCAAACACTGCCCAATCTATCTTGTCTATTAGAAGTATGCATGCCCCAATATCTCCTCGTCTTTTTGCTGACTTTTAAAATCACATATAATCAGCGGTAAAGTTAGGCTGGAGTGCACCAGAGCAGAGATCCAGCACCTTTGGTTTGCTTTAACAGCAGCAGAGCTGAGCTGCGGTACTGTAATTTGGTAGAAATGCCATCATTTCCAATTCAACCCTCATGAAATCCAACCACTTGATGTAATAAATTGAACTGACACATAACGTCTAACTGAAGTCTTGATAAACGCAGTAGAGACCACTTTCAATGATTGTTGGGACATTGACATATCAATGCTTATATCATGAATAATATCTATAACAGTGAATTATTGGTATTATTCATAATATAACAGGGGAAGAACTGAGAGACAGGACTGAGGGATGGAGAGGGGATGGGGTGGTGTTGGTGGGGTGTGAAAACTTTGTCAAAAAACTTCAGGCATGGCCCTCCTCCCAAACTTGCCTTATATCATAACTCCATTTATCCATT
>JAILXH010049698.1:4338-14459 GCA_023558415.1 Piaractus mesopotamicus
CGATTACACCGTGCAGAATTTGGCTTGGTGTTGTCATGTTGAAATAAGCATGGATGTCCCTGAAAAAGACGTTGTCTAGAAGGCAGCATATGTTGCTCCAAGATGTGCTCATTGTTAATGGTGCCTTCACAGATGTGCAAGTTACCCACTAATACAGCCTCCCATTCCATAACAAACAGTGGCTTTTAAACTTCACTCTGGTAACAATCTGGATGCTCCTTTTCTTCTTTGGTCCACAGAACATGACATCCATTATTTCCATGAATGGCAACATTTTGGGTCAGCAGCGTTTCTGGACGTTTCTGGAGTTGGCAGCGTTTCTGTGATATCCATCAGAGAAGCATGTCAGTTTTTTAAAGCAGTGCTGTCTGAGGGGTTGAAGGTCATGGACAATTAGTTGTGGTTTTCAGCCTTACCCTTTACACACAGAGATTTCTCCCGATTCCCTGAAATTTTTGATGTGATTATGCACTGTAGGGAATGAAATACCTAAAATTATTGCAGTTGCTAGCTGAGGAATGTTATTCTTAAACTATTGGACTGTTCTCTGATTCATTTGTGGCAAACCACTCTCACTCATAAAGTACTTGGTCACTCCTGGATGCTCCTTCTACACCCAAGAACGACTGTTATCACCTGTTTAAGATGTTTTTTGAACATTTCACCACAATTCTTGCCTTAAATGGCCCACATCCCATCTTTTTTTGCAATGTGACATTAGTTTCAGAATTGAAATATATTTACAAATAACAAAGAAGTTGGGAAGGTAAAACATTACATATCTTTGTAGAGTTTTCATTCAAGTACAGGTGATGGTAGATTTATAAATCTCTGCTTTCTGTCTTTGTTTGCATTTCAAATACTGTCCCAAGTTTTTTTATAATTGAGGCTTGTATAATAGACTTAATAAACTAGCTAGCAAGGTTGCCACCCATCTTGGATTTTCCTGGATTATGTTGGATTTTAGAATCTCATTCCTGAATTCCATTCCGGGACACAAAATGTCCTGGATTCCAAGCATTTCTTATGTGTCTTTTTATCAAATGAAACCATTCGTATACAAAGAATTGGTTTGATTAGATTATCCTCACTCCAACATGGTAACTGAGAGGATTAGGTTGAACTGACATCTATCTACTTTACACTGCATCATAAGTGTAGCTACTCATCCACAGATTCAGTTAAAAATTAAGACACTGGCTGAGTGTCCAGGAGTGTTACAGTGCTGGGGTGGCAACCCTATAGCAGATAAGAATTCCCTCATATATTAAACAAGAATTCTTTCATTTGTATATTCAACTGTGATGACACACATCTTGAATGTAATAAGACTCTAATGTTTTTTCGATCTACCCCGGCAGGCCCTCTGGAACGTTTGAGAGGATGCACTGTGGCTAAGAGAAGAGGAAAAGGAGAGAATGCTACAGTAACATTCAAACACTTTGCCACACAAGGCTGCCCAGGGCCAGATTACACATCCCAAACTCATGGAGTAGATCCTCTGATTCAATACAATGAACTGCAAAACCCTCTTCTTTTCTTTCCTTCACAGCTATATATGCCTCTTTTTCATACAGCTGGATATTTCAGTCCGTCACTACCATATGTTGATAGCAGTCCTTTCCAGAACAGTTTTCCCTTCCAGAACTATCCAGACGAATCCACATTTCCTCCAACCACGAGCGTTTATGGAGGCAACACAGAAAATTGTGGTGTAACGCCACAACAATCAACAGAAAAAATTTCCACCATTGTCTATTCCTCTCGATTGGTCAAGGACCCAAGGTTGTCCAGACAAGAGACAAATGCAGAAAAGAAAAGCTCAGAACAAGAGACAGAAAGCAGTGTCTCAGAATGTGATGAACAGCCACACCCGCAAAACAAAGAAAGGAAGAACAAATTTACTAGAACTGTATCATGTGAGAAACAGTCACTGGACGTGGCTGAGGAGCAGAGCGGGGGCTGTTGCCTCAAACTCCCACAAGATGATCTGCCAGAACCTGATTCAAATCAACGGCCAGCAACTGAAAATATGCCTTCAATTAAGCTATTCAAAATGAAATTTCAGAAATATGCTGCATATTTAAAGATGGCAGAGGAGGAGAGACACAAAGTTATATGGTCCAAAGAAGACCTGACACCAGAGCAAAAACAATCGCTGATTGACCGTATACATTTCTATGAGGTGTACTACCAGAAATATAAACAAGGACTGCTCTTTCAGAAAGACACTGAGACAGAAAATGTATTGAGTTTGTCTAATATGGAGGCTAAAAACAACGAAACATGTCTGTCCACACTGAAGTCTTTAATATCACAAGATAGCACAGTGAGACATTCAAAAAGCTCTGAGATTTCTAATTTGACACCCACCACAAATTTGCTAATTACTGAGAGTCCTAAAGTAGACATGTTCAACACAGCCAACAATAAGGTCCCGCATAATGGTACTGAATCAACAGCAAAAACCTTGAAGGAAAAAGAACAGAGTCATCCACAAGATTGTCCTGAATACTTAGCAGAGCCTCCAGATGGAAGTGTGGTTCAATCTGAAGGAGAACCCAGTGCTTCAGAGCAGTCCCTTGAGCATGCCTTGCTGTTGAATACTTCAGAGAAGAGAGAAGCCATAGAAAGCGCAGCAGATTTTGAACAACCTTTGTGTCCAAGCTGTCCATCAGAACAAGTCAATGTAAATCCCCAAGCTGTCGATGAAAGGAAAAGTTCCACAATTCCAAGTGAATCTACACTAAGTAATAATGTGGAAGAAAATCCGGAATTCCACAACATCACAGCCATGGATGTGGCAAACTGTGTTGACATCTCAGAAAGTTATGATTTTCCCTCTGCTACTGGAATGAGGCCAGATCAGAATAATCAAAGGAGCACTAAAAATGAAGACAGGGAACCACTGACCCATTCTGAATCTGGTGACAGCTCTGAGATGTCCATAGAGGTTAAGAGGGGTGAATTACGACAAGACAACACTATTTACAGTGCATTATACAAGAGATTACAGCTGGGTCAGCTGCTGCCAAATTTAAATGGAGCAAACACTTTCTCCAACAAATCTTACCTCCGGCCTAAAGATCTAGACAAAGTCCCTTGCATCGGTCAACTATATAGTCATCTTAATGAAACAGTACCAAAGGAAGACAGCAACAAAGCTGAGATACAGAACCAGGAGTGTGGAGAAGACCTTCAGTACATTGTTATGAGGAGGTCCAATCAGGTATCTGCTACAACAGATAGGCTTACTCTTTCTGAACGATTCTCACAATTGAGAGGCCTTCAAAAGAAGCTAATGGTCTTTGTTCACAAGAAACCCAACAGCAACATAGTTTATTCCGCTCTTGATGCGAAGTCTAATCCAGAAGGTCTATCTTCAAGCAGTGATGGAGAAAAAGAAACTGGAAGCAAAAACATTAAATTGATTCAACTGTTGGCACAGAGGTTCAATGAGACTAGGTCACTGGCCAACTGCAGACGCCTTAGAAGGAAATGCTCAAAGGTGTTAAGCAGGGGTAAGACAAATTCCAGTATATGGTCTTTGAAACATTCATCTCAATCACCAGCCCATTTTGTAAGGAGGGCGCTGCATCTTAGGAAAAGACACTTGCGGAAAGCAATGAAAAAACGGAAGACAAAACTGGTTTTGTCTAGCAAATCAACTTTAAATCCATCAACTTGCGTACCACATACTACTGAGACATCTGATAATTATGAACTTTCCAATTCACGGCTTAACTCGAGCGCAGCATCTCAATCTTCTGGCCCTCAAAGTCACAACCAACTTGAGGCTAATCAGGATACTATCAATAGCGTTTCAACTGAAGATCACTCTGTCTGTCTAAATACATCTGTTGGTGAAAATAGGTCAAGTCATGATAATGAGTTTGTGCACATCTCTCAATCCAAAGAACAATCCACAGAAGTCTGTGAGACTCTTTCGAGGATTTCAAGCAACTGTGATATCAAGAAATCACAGGGAGACATTCCTTTAGACATGAAAGATCAAGTAATAAGAGCTGAAATGGAACCAGAAAGAGGAACAAACAACAGCAGCATCTGTCATCAGGAAAAACCTTCCCCAATCACATGTTCTGGTGACAATGAGTCAAACAACGATGGTGAGATTGCAAAAGAAAAACACGAGGAAGAGGCCGTATCTCAGAAAAACCTACCACAGGCCAATGCAAAGGACGTAGGGAAGGAGAAGTGTGACACAGAAGAGATATCCACCGATTACAATGCTGGAGCTTATGAGGACAAGAGTAACCCTGTTCAGGCAGTCTCAAGTATCCCTAGTGATATAACCTCAGGTAATACAATCACCGCCTGCACTGCCAAAGCCCAGACAGCTATGACTCCAGATTTACCCAGATTAATGAATAATGATGAGGCGGACAGAGAGACAGTGACAGAGACACGGACTCTTTATGACAGTGCTGTGGACAGTGCCAGGAGTGGTGTAATCAAATCTATTGTAGATCTCACAACTAATGTATCAAGTACCAGAAAAACAAGAGCGATGGAGGCCAACGGCAACATTCAAAACAGTGATCCGTGCAGTCTTGCAAACAGGACTGACGCAAATGCCGAATTATTTTCAAGAGCGGAGACATCAGCTGTTGACCAGAGCAGTTTAAAAACAGTGAAAAGTGCCAAAGATGATTTTATCTCATGTCATGACAACAGAGATCATCCTTCTGAGCCAGCTTCAAGGTCAAAGCCTCTTGTAAAGCATATGAAAAGCAGTGGGATAATCACCTCACATGTGGAGACTACAGCAGATTTGCACAACAAAGTCATTAGAGATGCAAAAGAAGCAGGCATTGTTGCACTGACGGGCAATCCGCATTCAGCCTGGCAAGGACAAGACAAAAATAATCTTCCTAGCACTAGCACAGAAACCCAGCTCATTTCTAAACTAAGAGATTATTTGACCAAATTTGAATGCACTGTCAAGAGACAGGAATCAGTAAATGTGAATGACTCGGTAAAGGATGGTCAGGTGCCAATGGCTTGGATAACTTTAGATAGCACTGTCCATAAACAGCAGTTATTTGACACAAGACACTACAACAGACTGGATTTGGCTAATCTCAGACATCAACGGAGTGACCTCTTTTCAAACAAAAAAGACCATTCCACTAACTATATGCTGCCCTCAATAACAAACGAGGAGGTCACTGGAAGAGCCAATGTTCAAGATGAAACCGCCAATGTCTCAGTAGCCCTTACCAAACGCAAAGGCTGCAACCAACCCAAAAGCTATACACCAAAAAGGACAAGAAGGAGCAAACTGACAAGGGTTAGTCCAGACAGTACCAGCATGCTGGAAACAGTCCAAAAGGATTCTCCTTCACTTCTTGTAGTAAACAAAGACACGGATCAACTGCAGATTTCCACTAGCATACCCACCATGCAGCAATGGATGCAAAAGCTTGGAAATGCAGTGCAGCAAAATCAGATTGTCCATTCCCAAAGCTCAGAAAACCTACATGGATCAAGTCCACAGCAATCTCAAGTAAATCAATCAGCTGAGAAAGCAACTAGAGTCAATGAACAAACCCTTTATGACAAAAAAGTACACACATATGTCCAGAAGGAGTATAGTGTCACGGACATCTCAAGCACTCTGAAGTTAGCTGACCACGCAGTTTCTGTGGCAGAGCTCAGCTCTCTGCAGTTGAAGTGCAAAGCCATGCTGCAACATTTCATCTTAAACTTTGAACGAGATCACAAGGTTTTTTTCAATGATTCCTGTATTTCAAGGAATCTAATCTTGGAAAAATATCTAGACCACCCTCCCACGCCAGTGGAGCTAAAATTTGAGGGCTTGAATTCTTTCTTGGAGCTGCAGATGATGCTGGAAGCCTCTCAGTTTGTGGAAAACAAAATGAACTTTCTGAGCAGAAAACCAACCTTCAGGAGTTTGCTTTGGTACGATCCTTCTCTCTATGGTGAACTCTACAAGGGGGCTGTCGGGTTTCAGCAACAGTCATCACTGTTTTCATCATTCCAACAGTGCCTTGGCAGCGAAGGTTACAGCAAGTTGCAGGAGTACTACGCTGCAGTATCCACGCTGCACCAGCAGCTCCAAGATGCCCCTGACACATCATACTACATGTACTTGAAGAGCAAACGAGAGAGACTTGAAATAGAAGCTGCGCTCAGAAATCCGCCCGATATTAAGAGCTTCTTTTTATCTGTACCAGTAGCTCTAATGATGAACTTTGGAGACAGCTTGGAAAGCTTGGAAAAGGCACATAGCATCGTGATGACTTTTGTTGAGACACCATCAGATCGGTTGCCTGGGACATTTGACGTGGGGAAAGCAGAGCATCTTTCCATTATATGCCGATATCTCCAAGAAAAAGTCATCTTTGTGAAATCCCACGAAGAGATTAGTAAAGTGTCATGGTTTGGCTTGGAGCATCTTCTTTACGATGCATCTAAGCTTCTTGTGTGGAGAGAATCGGAGCACGGAATATCAAATGAAGTGCTGCGCCAATACAAAAGATCAAACCCACAGATTGTCTATGGAGTGACGGAGGCTGGTGTGGCGTTGGTTAACAAAATGGAGCAGCCTGTGGAAACAGCACGAATCACAGCACAGCACCAAATAGATGGTGTCAGGAATTACAGGAGCATACAGCCAGGGATCTCCACTGAGAGGACACAGAGTGCACTGGTAAGATTTGAGAATTAACTCAAAGTTATAAAACTTTGTGATGGATGAATTTTAGCAAGAAAACATAGTTTTAAACTGTTGTTTTTTGCCATGATTTAGGATCTTCAAACTGAAGACAGAGTGAAAGAAACCTATCAACCAGCCAGAAGAAGGTAAGAAAACATCTCAAATTAGGCTCTAGAATAACTGAAGTACAAATGTAGGGGCGAATGGAGTCCTGAAACTTGCGTTGTACTATCTTGCCCATTTTTTATGCTTTTACACAGCAGTTATGAAGATTTTTTATATACATTCAAATACGGTGCTAATCTGTGAGTAATAGGACAGTTTTGGCTCTGTATACCAGCACTTTAGATTTGACATGAAACAATAACTATGACTAACAATCACAATCATAAACATAATCTTGTATTGGGTTCAGTTGGTGTCCTTGATGATGCTCTGCCAAGCATGTATTGGTTAGTCTATTTTGTAGCCCTGATAAACTTGTCAGATATGGCACTGTACATCACATAAGTCTGTTCTGAAACACACACTTTAAACCTATTGCCCTTATGGTGGACTTGAAGAACGACTGCGGGGCTTAGGGCACCTTTTGTGACAGGCCCTTATCCTCTGAAAAGAGCGCATTCTGAATGGCTACTCCTTAAATCCTGCAACCTAATTGGTTTCTTGAATCTTGCACTCTGATTTGTCTCTTTAATCCTGAAATCCAATTGGCTTTGTGGCTCCCAAGCTTTTGTAGTATTTTACATTACTAAATGATCCGCTGAAATGGAATAAAACTGTGTAAAAAGGACTTTACGTAATATAGAGGTAATACCCTTAAATTAAACAAGTCAGTCTTCATTTTCACTCTTTGATTTATTTTAGTAACTATTCAGTTTGCTAAAGCAGTAGCTCCCAACTCTGGTTCTGCTTTGCATGCTTTAGTACTTTCTGTGCATTTAACGCACCTGATACAACTAATCAGTGCCCAGTATCCCAAAAGCATCTTCGGTTGATGTGAACTGGTAGAGAGAATATTCACTGTGATGCTTGTTTCTCCATCTAAGAATCATCTATGTGCTAAGTTGCTTTCAGGAAACCCAGCCCAGCACATTAACAGGCTTGTCCTGGGTTGCAGTGGGTACGTCTGAGCAGGAAAAACACTAAAATGTGCAGGGCAGGGGTGCCTCCAGGAGCAGGGTTGGGACAAAACAACAAAAAATGTCACGATCCACTGACTGTAAAATTACTTATAAACTACACTGTTGTAGTGGTGGCAATATGCGACTGAGAAGTGATTCACATTTCTATTGAGCGCCGTCACTGAACAGTTGTAACACTTATTCTTTGTCATCTTCAGGGCAACTCATCCACCCCTGGGATGTAACTTGAACGATGGTAGTGTTACCCCACTCGTTCAGCCCATTCTGCCAGCCCAGCTGGGAAAACCATCTCCTTTTACTGCCTTCCCTCAGCAAAGCAGTGCAGTGCACTGGAAGGTGCCTGGAACTGCTTGGGACTGGAACCAACCAGGTGTAGGCCAGACCTCAAAATCACACCCTGAAATAAGGGCTCTGCTTTTGTCAAAGAGGAGGGCAACTGTACCATGTGCAGAACCAAGAACAGACATCCAGAACAGCCATGCAGTCAGACAGCAACAATGGCCTTCACCCTTCATGGTGAATTCCAGAGCTGTTGAGAGAATCAGCCATCAGCCAACGATCGGTGCATCTCATCATGCTGAACATCGAAAAGAGCAAACAAGTGACGCTACTGTGCCCCTGATACAGCCTTATTCTTTTCCAACAGGTTCTGTAGTACCTCCACCTCTTTCACTGTTGCCATTCTCAAACACTTCAAGTCAGGTCCCACCACACGAGATCTCGACACCAATAAACTATCCTTACTTTCTTTTCAACGGGCGAACGTACGCCACTGCGGCCCCCTCTGTGCCTCTGCCTGGACCAGCCCTTCATACCGAAGCTCGATACCATCCCCACCCGGTTTAGAGGTCGCACATGGTGTCTGCTACTGTTATCAGACTGTACTATATACTAATCTACTTTTACTAATTTCTTTTTTATAAAATAAGCATATTCTTAAGTAGAGATTCCAGAAAATTCTGGACTCTCTTCTTAGGTTGTTACTCACATCCTTCTCCTGTCAAATGTTTTCTTGACCTGTTATGCATTATTTGTTTTTTCAAATTCATGTAAATAGAATATAACACAGTATGTCTATTTATATTGTAAAATAATAAGCTTGTAAAGAGATGTTACATTTGCTTCCTTTTGTATTTATAATGCAGTGCATCTTAACATTTAATTGTTAATACATTTTTAAAGGCAAAAATGCATTTGCTGTGACATAGCGTCAAAACAGGTGGTCAAAGATACGTACCTATGAAGATATTGGATCCTTTTTATTATTTTAATATTCTCATTATTACTGTCGGTGTTTAAACTGCTATGTGTCTGTCCGTCCATCCCCCCAAATGAACACAGGTCTTCCGGTGAGAGTAACTCTTACTGACAGGGGTATTGCTACAGGGACATGGGGTCCATTATAGGAACTTTATTTAAGAGAGTGGTCAGATCACTAAGAATGGACTTTCAAATACATCTGCAACCTAAGATGTTAAGTCTGTTATTTTTTTTTTTATTTATAATGTGGTGCATCTTACATTAAATCATTTATACATTTATGAGTATCACAGATTGCACTTCCTGATCATTCCTTCAGGACATTTTGTTAAAGACATGCACTAGAGATGGCATACAGTGCTGGACCAGATATTTGGGGTGAAAAAAAATCCAATCCTGTAACAGATAGCGCACTCTCACATTGTGTGATGTTGTTAGCTCTGAATTTCGTCCTCTGGGGTAGTAAACTGTTTGAGTAGTTTGAGTATAATAGCCTACTTTTAGAAACTCATCTTAAAAGGGAATTGAGATGTTAAAAAAGATATTTGGCATTTAGGTTAAACCATTTTTCAATCATAAAGCAATGTATCCAGCATTATTCATGCAGCGTATTCATAACTATTTTGTGTAATAACATTTTGTGACATAGCGTTAAACTCTTCAGACACATGAGCTATTTATTCTTATTATAATTCTGATATGTTTGATGTGAGGAATGAAATGATCCATCAGTTACAACCAACACATGAATCAACACATAATTCACATTTAGGTTCCCAGATGCCTAAATCTCTTATTGCTCAGTGTGTAAATGGACATTGGAATGGAAAAAAAGGATGCCATTGGTACCAGATGTGGGTCACCTAACCCCTTACTCCAGTATAAGTATTTAATTGTTGTTACTTCAGTGACCCAAGTGACCTCAAGTACCTTTCCAAAGAACCTAAAGTACAAAAAACACGACTTACTAAAAACTACTGACTTAATTTAACTGCTTACATAAAAACAAAGCACTG
>JAILXH010049724.1:0-18772 GCA_023558415.1 Piaractus mesopotamicus
TATATATATATAATATAAAAGAAGTTACATGCATCAGCATATTTTACCCCATAATATCTCATAAATACATGCACTGGTGTTAATTATTTTTATATGGGATATTATTCAAATCATGTTGTTTATATATCAAAGCACATATGTGCACGCATAAACACATTATTTTAAGGGCTTGTTCAACTATTTTCACAAAGTATACAACTGCATATACACAAGCGTGCAGTCCAGTTACAGTTAAATATTGTCCCATCTAATTTAAAATGTGATGGGGTTCCTATGTAAAGATATAGGAAAGTTGATGAACCCAAAAAGTAAAATATTGAAAAAATTCATATTCTGAAATATACTGACAACATGTAACATGTTGTATGGAATGTAACGTAAGTAAAATGAAGGGAAACAAGTGAGATGTATGTATTTTTATTTGTTCCACGCTTGGATGTGTCTTGCTTTATGATCTTCAGGGAGAGGAGAACTTGTTGATTCCTGTTCATGCTTATCCTGTTATTGATGATCTACATATACCATCTCAAATCAGTCTGCCTGCTGTGCCACTGAATCACAGGTATGTTCTTCAATCGTTGACCACCTAGGTTATTTTTGTAATTTACTGAATTAATTTGTCATTGAATACATTTAATTTTTTTTATTTTTAAAATTCATTAATTTGAAATGTCCGTTAAAATTTACCTCATTTCATAGATGCACTTTTCCATGGTGAGTTATTAGAATAGCATGGTGTGCTTGTCACAGTGGTGAATGAAATCCCACACTGCTGCGTAGAGGGCAGCAGTATTATCTACCACACCAGGTGGGGGATACAAGGGCCAGAGCACATCACAGCTTGCTGATTTTCCTGGCTTATTAAATACTAAGGCTTATTGTTCAGTAACTAGAGGGCTTTCAATGCAAACTGGTTGAGCTATTCTTAGGTTATATAAGTGTGTAATGAAACTTTGGGTCTGTTGGTGGGCCTTGGTGATTTAAGGGGTTAAAATACAGACTTAACCAATTAACTGATTTGAACCAGGTGTGGTTGAGCAGAAAAATCTTCTAATTGTGCAGGACTTCAGCCTTCTACTGCAATACCCTAAAACAACCACATTACTATAGCTCCTTTCTGGCAGAGGATGGTTTCAAATCCATTGATCTCTGGGTTTTTGTGGGCCCAGCTGCTCTGTTCTGCTGTCTTGACACATCAGATGTGGCTCAAACTCACAATTCCTGAGGTAGAAGGCCAGGTCTTATATGAAATACAGTTGTTGTCACAGTAGTTGCATAGGGCCATTTTAAAATCTACATATAAGGGAAATTTAGGATGAAGTGTACTATGCATGTATTGTACGAAAGAATGTTAAAATAGTCTTAAAATTAAAAATCTGCTCTTGCACAACTGATTCCGTTCCAATCTTTTATTCTTCAAGGATGTGTTCCATGTGGTTCACTGATGGCATTATGGACATTCTATAAATTGCTCATTATTTTTCCATATGCACTTATGGTAGCTGCTGTAGTCATGCCACTGCTAAAGCAAAGCATAATCTTAATGTCAAAGATCTTTCTCATTTTAATATTATTTAATATTATTTCTAAATAATTTAAAATGAAACTAACATATAATATTGTTTTATATTTTTAAATATTATTATTATTATTTATGGGCTTCCCTTACTAAAGCTCTGTACACAATGTTTTCCTTTTGTTTTTGTTTTTTTCTGAAGCACCAGTTACGAGATTCCTTTGAGCTGCAGTTGTCCAATAGACTTTGAGTTCCAGATTCACTTCTTGCAGCCTCATGAAGCCTTCACCATCCAGCCTTTATCAGGTAAAACAGTGAGGAATCACTGAAGTGTAACATAATTCAAAGTAAAATAGGTAATATGATAGCCATGCTCTAGCATATCTTACTGATCTGTTGAAACGTTATTGCCCATTCAGACTACTTCGCTTAGCTAAGGCTTACTGCAAATTTAAAGCTCAGTTTTTAGAAGGTCATTTTCTTACATCTCCTAAACTCTGGAATAGCCTTCCAGTAATTATTAGAAAGCTCAGTAAGTGTTTTAAAATCTAAATTAAATGCAAATTTGATTAGGCTAACATATGCCCAAAAGTATTGTGGCTCATTTTCTATGGTTTATAATTGTGCCATAATTTAATTTAGACCAGTAACCACATATACCAAACATAAAATAATGATTAGCTTGCTGAGTACTGTAGTGGAATTGTTCATTCCAATATTGTAAATAGCCTAATTTAGAACACAATCTTCTATTTGCAGACTCAGACTGTGATATTTGTTAGTTTTTTTTGAACATAAATACGAAAAAAGCCATGGTATAGTGTTTGTTTGTGTTTGTTTGAGCAGTCTGAGTAATGCACATGCTATTTTAGATTACCACTGTAAGAAAAGCTTTTAAAGCATGTCGTGTCAGCCAGTATTCAAGGTTTGATATCATGCCATCTCTATTAGCAATCTTTAGTTTATTATGTTTGTGCTAATAGGTGTCATCCCAGCTAATGAAAAGACAGCCATTACAGTAACATTTATACCACACCATTATGGCACTGCTGAAATCACTCTGCAGCTGGTCATCTCTCAGTTCAACTCCAAACCCTTCATCTGCACACTGACCGGCTCCTGCTCTCCTCATCTGATTCTAGGGTACTGTCACTTGGTCTTATTCTCATTCACAGTAATCTACGAGTGATCTTATAACAAAGATGATGAATTTCAGTGAAGTTGTATTTTGAACAGGGATCAGAAACGGAATTTAAAAAGATTAATAATTTAGGCTAAACCAGTGATGTGATTCAGCCCATAACATAACATGCCTAAAACAAAAAAAAAAAACAAACAAAAGAAAAAATGGATTGGAAAGCTGTTAGACTGTAGAGTTGTGTTTGTATTGATAAGGACATGTCCACACAAACAGGGAATGGAACTTTACTGTTAGTAATCAGTAAATTGCTCCAAAATATACCCATGAATAGCCCATAATAATGTACCTGATGTTCTTATGATTAAAATAGGTCTAAATGCAAAATGAAAATTTGCACTTGTAGAGTTAGCAAATTTCCTATTTAAAAAATACAAAGATGCACTACCTGGCTAAATGGTTTCTCGCATTATGACACTTGATTCAAAACAAAATTGTGAGACTATAGGGAAAAGTGCAGAGGATATTTAGAGCTATTATCTACTTATAGGTCATGATTACCGAATGAATCTATAGTTTAAGCACAGTGCCATATAAATCTCGTAATATGATACATTGAATGACCTCATGTGAGATGTGATGTTGATCCATAAGCATTTGGGAGTTTGGAGGTATGACAAAAATTATAAACTAGTGGTCTAAGTTACACTGAAATAAAAAATAATGTTATTAACTACTTACAGAGGTTTCAAATTAATGTTTCTCTTCTGGAACACTTCAGGATGATTACTTTTTCCTTCTTTCCTTTTGTTCCTAGCAAAATACAGTTAGTTTTCATTTTTGTTTTTTTTTAAACATTCATCCCTCTGAGCCCTTTGTGATTTTACACTGCAATTCTTGCAGCTCTAATAATGCTTTGTTATGCGCATGTTATTAATCAAGCATACAGTAAGTGCTATGGTACTCTCTCTGCATTAGGCAACCAAAGAAAAAGGAAGAGAGTGATAAAATGCTTGCCAAAAACGGAAAAACTGACGCTCCTGTGTCACTGCCTGCTGCTCGCAGACTTAAGCTTAAAGTGACTTCAAACACAAAGAAGGTATGCAGTGTCATTTGTAGCATTATCAGTGCTACAGACAAGTTTGGAATTAGCTTTGTTTCAGACAACTTAAATCTGTACAAGTCCTGTCATGATTGCTCAATTACAAACACAGTGAGGAATCACTGAAGTGTAACATAACTCAAATAGGTAATATGATAGCCTTTATTAAATTGATTAAAATTGACCTTTTTGCTTAGTTGGCAGTGATTAGTTGGAAATTAATTTGCATAATGATAATTCATGTTCTACATTCTCTTACTGCTCTCTTACAGAGTAAGAAACAAAGTCTGAGGAGAACCTATATAGTATATATAAACATGTTTCTTCCTAGTTCTCTCGTATTTTTTTTTCCAATAAAAAGTATTTACTTAAAGGCTATGTATGATTCGTTAATGTTCCGTTAAGCATTTTTGTTGTTAGAACTCTGATTACTTGAATAATTGTCCAAATAGCTTACTTTTTATGTAATGTCTGACATAAGGTTATGTCAGATTACTTGATCATTAATATGATCAATAGACTGAAAGATTCTTCTTTCATATCATTTCAACAGCACAAAAAGCACAAGACTAAATCTGAACAACATCCTCAGGCACCTGTAGTGGATGTGTCCACCTGTGCTGGGCTTTCTAAGATGCTCATTCAACCCCTAGACAAAATGAGCTACAAGAACCTCAGAGAAGGTGAGTATGCAATAGAATTACATGTTAAGCAGCTGTGTGGCTAGCTTGTAACACACATGTCCTTTTTGTAATTTTTTTAATATGAAGTAGAATATAGCATATAGCATATATAGTTTTAGCATAGAATAGCTGATGAAAATAGTTAATTGAAAACTCAATTTTCCTTAGTTTTTTAAAATAAGAATTCAATGTGGTATGCAAACAGTGTTAAGATTTCAAAATGTAGCTGTCATGCCTGAGTATATTTACATACATGAAAATTAAGCTGCAAAAACAGCTTGTTTTGAATCCCTTGTTTTTGTGACGGCACGAAAGCCAATATGTGAGTGAATATTGATAAAGCGGACAAACGAAAAGGTGAAATAAGGCAAATCGTGTTAAGGTTATAAAAAAGTAAACTTGAATTGGAATTTGTAAATCTTATACATATGTAAGTGGGATGTAAAAGTACAGCAACAATCTAGAAGTGAATTTCAAATAATGTTTAATGTTTTTATTGTAAGCAGGGTGTTACTGGTTAACAGGGATAGCCACTTGGCAGTCTTATGAGTAAACACCGTTTTGTCCTGTTGATTATTTATTTACTATGTCATTTATTACAACCCCGGTTCCAGAAAAGTATGGACAGTATGTGAAATGCTTATGAAAACAGAAAGCAGTGATTAGAAAATTCTGTTTTGACCCATATTTCATTAAAAGCAATACACAAACACAATATTTTATGTGTTACTTTTTTTTTGTAAATATACACTCATTTCAAATTTGATGCCTGGAACACATTCCAAAAATGGAACACCTTTACCGCTGGGTTACATTACGGCCCAATTCAATTTCACCTTGCCCCTACCACTTAGCCCTTAGCCCTCTGTTTTGCGCATTCACGTGTAGGGTTAGTGTGTCCCAATTTTTGTTGAGATAAGAGGGGTAGGGCGAAGTGTTAGGGCTACATGGCCCTCCAAACGGAGGTTTTTCAGAGGCACACTCCAATCAGAGTGTTATGAGAAAAAAAGAAAAACCGGCAAGATGGCTGCGCGAGCGCCCAAGGAACCCACAAAGTGTTTTCTCTGTTAAAAATTACGATAACCATTGTATTATCTTAGTTTAATGTCGTTTGAATGTATTATGGTCGTTTTCTTCATAACAAGCATAAAAATCGCTAATAACATGCTAATGTCTCGGTAGCTATCTAGATAACTTGCCCGTTCCATCTTAAATAGTCCAGCAATATTGACGCCTGAAGCGCCAGAATGTAACTGCTGCACCATTTAAGGTGGAACGGGAAAATTCGAACAAGAAGCTGGTGAATAGCTGACTTCAGCTTCGTATCACCAAAGAATTAGCGGTGGGCGATAATAAATAATTGTCATACCCCCCTCTTTGAAAGCATATGATGCCCTAAATGTAACTAAAGCCCAGCAGTGAGGAGCTGAACTTTTCTCTGCTATCACCGAACACGGGCCGGGTCGCCTACAGAGCAAAATTTGAGGGTTGTCCCATTTCGTAGGGCAAGATTTCAACCACTACACCTTGCAACTCAGTTCCAAGGGGTTAGGGTGACACTCGAAAACAAGGGGTAGGGGTAAAAAAAAAAGAAATGGTATTGGCCCTACCTTTCCCTTTAACAGTCCTTAACCAACATTTGGAGACTGAACACACCAATTGAGCCAGTTTTGAAAATTACATTTTTACATTCTTTTCAATTGCTTTTTGCCTTGTCCCAACTTTTTTGGAATTGTGTTTGTATTATTTGTTATTTATGACAACAATAAGGATTAATTAACAATAGTATAACAAGTTATTTCACAGATAATCAGATATCAGTCATAAAAATAAGTATCATGCATATTACGAGCAAAATCAATAATTCACCTTCAGTCCAGGTTTTTTTTTTTTTTTAGTAAAGAAATGAACCGTCTCACAGTAATGACACATCACTTTAACAATATCATTTAGGGTTTGGTCAGCACAGTGTAGAGTGCCAACTGAGTAATATTCAATTGCATGCCGTTTCAGCTTACAGCAATTTAGCTCCACCCATTCACACCAAAGTTATAAAGAGTGATTTAGCCCGGACTGCATTGTGAATAAGACACAATACTGGGCAGCCAATCAGAACAGTAATCGTTTACATATATCAGTCTAGGAGGCACAGTAATTGTCTGTTTCATTGTAAGGGATAAAGAAGGGTTACCTCGTGGAAAAAAATTAAATACAAGAAAAATGTAGAATAAGGGCTCTCCTTAAATGGCCAGGGCCTACCAGTGGGCCCAAAGTTTTATTATATACTTCTGTAAGAATAGCTCCATACTAAGACTTAGTATGTAAAAAGCTTGGGATTTCAAAAGATTAAGTGAACTGAAATGATATATTTAAGCCTTTAAAAAATATCTGACTATATACAGTGTTTTTGTGCTAATCAGGATTGGGCTAAATCTTGATTTGAGGCTATTATATAACTATATTATATAACTAACTTCAACAAATTCTAGATTGGTTCAGTTACTTTAAGATGCTTGAGATGCTACACATGGAGCCTGGTGTTGAAAGACAAACAGACATGAAAGTTTTACTGTGGGCAAATGCAGCCAAAGCTTAAAGCTTAAATATTTATTCATCATAAATATTTTTACTTTGCTTTTGTGTTTAATCCAAAAAAGCCATTTCCCACACCAAGACTGCACTCCAGACAAGACAGATGAGAGAAGCTTCATTTGAAAATAAAGTTCGGAAAAATGTCCAAAAGGAGAAAGCCAGTCATCTTCAATGGTATTGAAGTGAAAATGCATATGCACATAAAATACACCAAAAAAGTATACTGAATGTGGAGAAATATTGTGATCAGTGTACATTAGCAGCAACATTATTATTTGAGCTTGTAGTAATTTTGTTTCTTCTCTAGGCAGGTGCACCTAGGTGAATATTTGTACTCCACAGAACAGAAAATGAACATTCTGAAGGAACAGGAGTTTGCAGCTGCTGAGTACATGGTAGCGTCATTAATAATTTCCATTTTTTACTGTAGTAATTACTCACCATCTTACGAGATCTAAGGAATGTAAGGAAATTAATAGGTCAATGGTTTTAACTCCTTCCATGTATGCATTATGTTCATTAATGCCATTTGTGTGCCCCAGAAATAAGTAAATGTTGTTGCTGAGGTTGCAGATGCCCATGAAACTGGATCAATCTCTTGAAAGGAACCCTGACTATTAAGATATATTGTTTGGACCAAGCAAAATATTTTATTTGTTATTATTTGTTATTATGTTATTTGTACAGATATTTAACTGCATATGTGTGTTCCAGACAAAAAAGGACACAGGTGGCGGAGAGGTGGATTTTGCCAGAGCCTTGCCAAAAAAGTCATTGTACTGGGTGCTGCGAAATGCAGGGCAGGTAATGACAAATGGTTAAACAATTTGGTTTAAACAAATTGGGTTAAACTTGACTCCATATTCTGTTTTCTCTTGACTCTCTTTTGAAAACTGCTTTAACTGACAGGGATGCTGAATATTTTTTTTCTTGTTTTGCAGATGGCTGACTGCATTCCTGCATTTTACATCTATGGCAATAGACAGCTGGAGGTCAGACAGAGGGTGCTCAGACTTTTCCAGCAAACTGTTCGTAAGGTAGAAAATTTATGCCGATTATAATTAGTATGTACTTATTATAAGCATGTACTTGCATCTGCATCATTAAATAAAAAACAGTCAAACTATGATTTGCAAGTTCAGATCCTGCCTTCAACATAGTATAAGGAAAGAGTGATTGAGTAAGGGGAGAGAACTCTGAGAACTTGGGCTGGAGTTCACGCCTAGAGCTAGAAGACGCCCCCACCAATTTAATAGCTGTGGTAGGACTCACACGGCGTTAGGTCATTATATTGGAAGGAGGAGGGGTTTGAGGCATGGTCCTCAGTTATTCCATAACTCCATTTTGCAAGTTTGGACCGTTCCTTCAACATATGGATGAGGCAAGACTGTTTAAGGGAGGGAGGACTCTGAGAACTTGGGGTGGAGTTCTGGGCAGCTTTTGCCTGGAGCTAGAAGGCCGGACCTCCAAAGAACTTCAAGTTAAATTCAGAGCTGTGGTCACTGTGCAAAGTAGTTTGACTTAGAATGTCCTGTTAGCAACAGAATGGTTGCTCAGTTATGACAGTGGATAAAGATCACTTGCTTTAAATTCAAGCAAATTGGGGGGGGCCTACAGTGGGGACTCGGCTGGAGTGGAGCCACCAAGGCTCGAGACGACGGCAGCTGTTCAGGAAGCACTGAGAAGTCATGGTCTGTGACAGAGTAGCTTTTGGCAGTACTGGAAGGAGGTAGAGATGGTTATTTATAGGACATTAGATTGGAATGAGGAGGGTTTTCTGGCATGCTCCCCCCCTAAATATCTGTTATTCCATAACTCCATTAAAAATCGATTTTTGTCTTTATAAAATAATAGTATTTTTAGTATTAAGGCTAATTTGTATAGGACTAACATAACATGGAGGAATTTGGTATCCTTTCTGTTATTTTAATGCAGTATGAATTGGCCATATCCATAATTTGGGGGGAAAAAAATCTTTAAAAAGCTTATATTGTTATTTGGGATATATTGTGTTTTTCAGGTCATTTTACAATGTCGTATGAATAATAGGCTGCTTTTGTTGCAAGAGTTGGTTTCCCATATGAAGAGACAAGTGAGAGGAGAGAAAGACACATGTAAGGCAAAAGTTATACTTACTTCACATAATTCATTAACCAATGACATTTAACATATGTATGTAAAATATACTGTACTGTGCAAAAATCTTAGACAGCCATAAAAACAGTTTAAAACTCTTTATCTTGACAGTGTTTTTTGAAAAAAAAAAAATTAAAAAACTATATACCCTTTTATGTTTCTGAAAATTATTGATATGTTTTTTGGAGCATACAGTTAAACAAGCACAGGTTTGGTTTCTGTGTCATTGTATCAATTTGGTAAATTCTATCAGCAGCTCACCTTACTTAATTTAATGAAAGACTGATTAGATAAACTTGGTATTGTAAAAACTGGGCTTCCTCAGGGATAGCTTTGGAAAAACTTCAGCTAACACACTTACACACATCAAATCATAATGTATTTTTATTTGTTTATTTGTAATTATTGTAATGTTAGTGTTTTTGAACAAATAAACTCCTAAGATAAATATAGACAGCTTTACATATAAGACAAATGGTTTTACATATCATTTTCTTAGAAGCCTGACACTTTTGCTTAGTACTGTATATGAGCAAGATTAGATGAAGTTTTTCAATGTTTGTTTCTGTTTCTCTTGCTTTAGTAGTAGATGGAAAACCACAACTTTTGAAGATATCATCAGAAAAGTTGCTGCCCTTTACGTTGCCCATCTTTAGTCCTGCAAACCAAACAGATGAGCTGGTAAGTACGTTTGTTGCAAACGCAAATAATCTGTGAACTGACCTATCCGTGCTCCACCTACTAATGCATTCTTTTGTAGCAACTATTGGCACGTTGGACAAGCTTTACAGAACACTGTCAAAAATCCTATACAAACAGATAACTAATTTAGCACATTTTGTTTAGAATCATTTATAGGTGGGCAAAATGGCAAAAATATAATATGATACTTTGATGATACATAATATGGATTATAATGTATATTTTTACTAAAGTTTAAGTTGGAACACAAAAAGAACATTTAATAATCACTATCAAAAACTATGAACACTGAGTTTTATTCATGTTCTGTGGTGCACTAAAACCAATTAAACATGACTCATTATGTTATTTCTATAATGAAACTTTTAAAAGAGTGTTCTTTAAGTATTGATAATATCCATGAAATAAGCATAAGCATAATGTTATCGTGATGATAAATATCATGTTGTTCAGCCCTTGAATTGCAAGTTCCAGTTTAAAATGCTATGCTACCTTGCAAGACAATGTTGTTTTAGCTAACTGAAATTAGGCAGGTTTTAAACAACGACAGGAAGACACAAAAGAAACATCTACTCTATATTAACAGTGTAACTTTTTACACACATTCCAGGTGATTCAGTGTTGCCTGGATACAAAGAATCACTGCTTTGGAATTAACACTTCTATATAAAGGAATATTGTGTCTCTGTTATTAAGTTAAATCAGTCTAACACGTAGAAAAAATTAATGTGGCGAAAGAAGAAAAGTGCAGTTGACTTTGATATGGCATTATTAAAGAAACATCTCCATTTTTGACTTTTTTCACTTTCTGTTAGTGTTTTTTTCTTTTTTCTCAGTTTTTAAAAATGATTTTGTATATAAGATCCAGTCAACACTGCTAAATTGCAGCATGTTTTGTTTATGTATAAATCCTTAGAAAAGAATGCACAGCCAGTGCCCCTGCACACAGGTTCCCATTCCCAGTCCTGGTGACCCCATACTATGCATATTTTTTGCTTTGTCCCATTTAGCACACCTGATTTAACTAATCAACTACTTAACTCATTGACTGGATCAGGTATGCAGAGTAGGGAAAACACAAAAATGTGCAGAGCATGGGGTTGCCAGAACTGGGATTAGGAATTCCTGATGTAACATAACAAGAAAAAGACTTATATTCAGAGACCATTATATTCAAATTCAAAGTACATTTTCTGGTATAATGTCCTCAGGGACCTCAATTCATCTGACACAGAGACTAATAATTTATGTAATAATTTACCTAAATATATAGCAAATACTGCATTGAAGTGGATTATAGAAGTAATTGAATTTCACTGTAGGCACTGATGTGGAATGTGTTTCACCCTGCAGCTATATTATAGTATTTCAGCTTTAGTTAAACCTCTTCAAAGAAGCTGTCCTCAGAGATCCTGAAAAGAATTTTTGGGCAAGCTTTGTATTAAGTATTACTTGTTGTTCCCACTTTTTAATGAGCCTTGTGACACCTGCATGAAAACATTCCAAGACCATTTGTGTTAGGTCAGCATTGCTGGGCGTGTTAATGCTTTTATTTTATTCATTTATTTCAGGTGTTCCAATCCCAGTCTTGAGCACACACTATGCACTTTTTGTGTTTTTCCCTCATCTAATGCATCTGAACCAATTTGTTAATTAATGAACTAATCAGCACCTTGTGTGTTTGGTAGTTAATTAACTCTCAAGATGCTTGTTAGTTAATTAATTAATGAGTGCGGGTCCTTGTGTGCTAGGTATCAGGTATGTTAGAGTAGGGAAAACACAACAATGTGTACAGCTTGGAGTCCCTAGACTGTGTTTAGGAACTCCTAAAGACTTTAGTCTCGGTTGGGTTATCCATTTAGCTAAATAACAGATAAGGGATTGGAATAAAATGGTCATATCTTTACCATATATTTTATCATGTCCAATATTCTTTAACAATGATGACTGATTTCTTTGCTTTTTTCAGGCAGTGAACCAACTTGCACATATGAGGCCATTTAGAGCAGATTTGACTACCAACATTCCTTTTTTCAATCTAAAGGTACAGTAAGCACTCTCCTGTCTTTTCTTATTATGCCTTTTTGAAGGCATTTATTATATGTGCTGTGTACACTACAGTATATATTATTAAAAAATCAATCAGGCAACCTTCAAGAATATGAATAATAATAAATAAACAAATGAATACATGGGAAAAAAATAAGATGACTAAAATAATGACAATGAGACATTAATAGTGAAAATCAAGAAAGACTCAAGAAAGTTTAAAATGCACTGTAACTAAAATCTCGGTACCTGGCATGTGATTCAACCACTGGAGCGAGTCTGATAATTACCATTATTTATAGACATTATTAATTTAAAGACATCATTAACAAGTAATATATGCTAGCATATGACCGGAGAGCATTTTATAAATAAAAATAAACCAATGTGTTTCCCGCTGTGCTGCTAGTGAGAGCCAACCAACTTTTTCTTACAGTCTGCAGTGATGAGTGTTATACAGGTTTTCATTAATGAACCTCAGTGCAGAGTGATAGACTGAGTCCAGTGGTATGAGGGAACAGGCAGATGCATGTTTGTAAATTACATCACCGTAGTCCATGACAGATAATAAGTAATAGTAAAGATAGTAAGGTTGCCTCAACAATTCTTTTTCTTGCAAACATGGGGAAATAGGATTTTTTCTATATAGATAGCCAAGCTGCTGCCTACATTTGCCAGTTTATTAATATGGGATTTAAAAGTGAGTTTATCATCCAGCCATATGCCAAGGTATTTATACTCTTTTTTATTTAGACTCTTTCAATGTTGGATCCTGCCAGGGTAGTAATATTTACAGTATTAAAATCAGTATTAGTAGATCACAATAATGTTTGATTATTCATCATTTCATGATTGATCAGTTCATGATCAGTATTATTCCAGCATGAATCTGTATTCTTCTAGGTTCCTCAGCATTACAGGCTAATGGGCTATCAGGAAGTGACTGCCTATGATGCTGGAGTCTCTTTTGTCCAATCTAAACTGCATAGGCCATTACGCACTGGAGCACAGGTAACACACTAGTCTTTAATAATGATATCCCTAGCATACCCTGTGTGTGCACTACTAAGATGTGTTAAAATGTTTTTGAAAGATTCTCAGTATAGGTCAGTGTGTAAGTTTGTGTTGTGTATTTTTACAGGATGAGCTGTTGCCCACAGTGATGTGTTATACACTGGAAGTCTCGGAGGAGAAGGAGCTGCAGGAGGAGCATGGATCAGAGCAGGAGCTCAACACCCCCTTGAGTTTCAGTGCTCCTAGAAATCTGTTAAATCCACTGAATGCCCATCTTCTCAGGATCTTTGTAAATACTTCCCTTTACATTTCTACTAAGAGTGTAACGATACACGCATTTTCAGGTTTAGTATGATTTTGGATTCTTAGGTCAAAATTCAGTTGATTTTTGATGTTTTCTGTAGAGCACTAATTATATACTACACAGATTTAAAAATGTCATTGCTGTTAAAAAAAAAAACTTTACAGGAGAAGGCAAAAACATTCTTTACTTCTAATGTAATGTTAATAATAATTTTGCACCCTTTCTATTGATTAATTCATGATGAAATATTGACACAATTTGAAGGACAGCTGCTGTGCTCAATTGATGTAGAAAAATAAAAATGGGAAAAAATGGAGATACTAGTTTGTTTGTTTTGCAAAGCAACAACATATTATTTTTATTCCAGAACAAAATATTGCAAACTAGAATGACATTGTATACTTGTCCTTGTATTTTCAATGTTGAGATTATTACCCTCTTAATTTATTATATATTTAATTTCTATTACCCTGTACCCTGTGCTCAATGCATTTCATTTATTCTGTTAGCATATTTAACAGTGAATCCATCAACTCAGCTGGCACAAAATGTATTTCACTCCTTATCAATAGTGTTGTTAGAGGTAGGCAATATGACTATGTTTTATCATGATAAAATACATCACAATATCTTTTTCCGAGCATATCATAGAAATGATAAGTACTTAAAGGACAATGATCAACCGCATGTTTCATTATAAAGAGAGCATAATTAGTCTCTTTAATTGGATTAAGTGCAATGCAGTATGCAAAACAAATTTCTCATCCACCTTTAGAAAAATGAAATATTGTCATTCTTATTGTGTATCATGAAAATGTCTTGTAGTATCAGGATGTTATTTTTTATCTGTCATTAATATGAGGTTCTACAGCTTGTCCTGATTTAAGAGTACTATAATCCAGACTTGTATATAAAGCAATGTTTACACATGCTTTTATAACCCTAAGATGCTCTTTATTCCATGATTATTTCAGAACCCTGCCCCCGGTGTGCATGCTTTTAAGCCAAAACCAAATTACCTAGAGAGTGACCCAGAGTACCACCTTTGTCCATTGCCAAGACATACTGTCTGCAAGGGCAACATGGTTGGAGTCTATTCTCCCAGCACTCAGAAGAAGTTCCTAGACAGAAAGGTAAGTCTGTGTTAAAGTTTTCACTCGTCAGCTGAATCCAAAAGCAATCCGCACTCATTAATACAGACAAATGTTTTGTCTGTAAAGGCAAGGAGGGAAAGAGATATGTAAACTCTAAAATATGTTTGAAGTTCACATTTTGGATTATGTAGATTTTTCAACCTAATCTCTATTTGCGCCATCTGCTGCATACAGTTGGTTGCCAAGGGTGATAATTTCAGTACATTTCCTCATCTTTACAAAAGAGCAGAAAGCTTGTTGACTCAAAACACACCTGTAATAGGGTGTTTTCAGTCAACAGGTCTGTTGTCCAGAGTAATAGACTTTATGCTACAGGTGTATTTAAGACTGGAGTTTGCAGGTTCTCCCCATGTCTGCGTGGTTTTCCTCCGGTTTCCTCCCACAGTCCAAAGACATGCAGTCAGGCCAATTGGATATGCTAAATTGCCCCTAGGTGTGAATGTGCGTGTGAACGTGCATGTCTGTCTGTCTGCCCTGCGATGGACTGGCAACCTGTCCTGTGTGTTTACTGCCTTCCGCCTGATCACTGCTGATCCCCCCAAAGGATAAGTGGCTAAGAAAATGTGTGTGTGTGTGTGTGTGTGTGTGTGTGTGTAGTTAAGACCACATGTGACAAATTCAGGAGTATTCGTTTAAACACTTGTTAAAAGACATATTTTAAAGCTAGATACAAGACAAATAAACAACAAACCAAGATCATTCAAATGCATGTCATGATCCGACTCCTCTTGAGGAACATGGGGCATAAAATAGTCAAATTAAAGAAATTACTGTAAGTAAACAATTTAGAAACTGCTTCAGTCGATCAGTTCATTTGTAGCGCTTTTCCATGTATGTTGAAAGGTTTTTCCCATAAAAAGTTAAATGTAAGAAAATTCCAACTTTTTAATAAAGAGGATAACTAACGTATTGCCGTAAGTATTGTTTTGGAAAGAGGTGGTAAAAAATTCAGGTATGTTTATCCGTTTGTGACATTTTATGCAGGACATTATAAAAGGGATCATGATATGGAAGAAGTTTCCCTCCATGGCCCTGACTACTTTTGCCTGTACATCAACTCTAACCAGCAGTAACTGGCCTCCATGCATGTAAGAATAAAAATATAGATACACACACTCTTAGGCACCTGAGAAAATTATATTTAAAATGTAGTTTTCTGAGAACTAAGTGTTTATCTGCTTCGAAAAATGCTAAAATTATAATAAATACAGATAGCAATACTACAAGAAGTAGTGATTTTACATGTTTGCTTAACCATTTCCAAACACAAAGAAATAAAAAAAAATCACTGGAGGGGTCCACCTCTATCGTGCCCGATTGGTCAGAGGCTCGCCGTGATTGCTCCAGGAGCTGTTTATGATCCAAAATACTGGACCTAACCACTGTTTATTTGTATTTATTCAAATGTTATGTAGTGATTTACAGGCAGACACACTTACTGCTGAGAATGATTTTAAACAATTTGCTTAGTACCTAAGACTGTTGCACAGCACTGTGTTTGCAGTTCACGCTGAGTCATATACTGTATTTGTTATTGTACAGGTCTGATCCCATCAACAGTTCTCTCCTGCCCCTGAAAGCCCCACCAGTCCTGCACAACCTTCCTGATAGCATCCAAGATGAGATTCTCTCTGAAGTGTAAGCCATAATCAGTGTATAATCAGTATAATTGAGACTCATAGCCTAGCATCTTGCAGCCATACATTAGACGTTTTAGTTGAGAGACACACAGCTTGATGTCAGGGGTCTTTTTGTAGGCCAATGCCACACCATAATGGGACATTGTGCTGTATATATTGTGTTATATTGTGTAAGATAAATACTGCTTATATGGAAAATAGATGTATCTATCAAATACTTTTGAAAATATATGAGAAGATGGCCCAAATGTTTTTGCTTATTGTACTTCAGTGTTTGGAACACATTTTGGAATGAAACAATGTGTTTGAAATATATCTCAAGTATTTTGTATTTTTTCCTGTATGAGTGTATTTCCTTTGTATCTTACTGTGGTTTCTGGATGCCTACATACATGCTTTAATTCTGGTGCTAGGCCTGTTATGCAGAAGTCAATAATACTCTTTGAAAGGATGATCAGTAAAGACTGGTAGTGGAATCAAAGTGCCATGATTTTTTATTTATTTTTTTTGCAAACTTAATGGTATAGTTCTGGCAATGGTTTAGCAGTTCTGGTCAATCTTTCTATTACAGAAGAAATACAGGTAAAATTTACAAAGGCTACATAGCCTATGCATATATGCATGATGATTATTTCATATGTAACCTTGTGTACAGTATATTAATGCAAATTACCCATATACAGTTCGTGTGAACAAACGTGACCTAAAGTGGCAATATGTTCTCTCAACAGAGCTGAAAGTGCAGGGGTTAGTCTTACTCCTGAAATGGTTCAAGCAGAGTTTGCACGTTCTGAAAGTTCACCTTCTAAAACATCAAAGGAAAATGGCACTAAAGATGACAGGTAATTACATTTTTTAAGTTGATATTTAAAGATAAATATTTAAATACAATGTTAAATGTGCCTCAATGAGGAGCTAATTATGCACAAAAAGCTTGTAATTATGTATTGTATAAAGTAGGAATTTCTTTTTCAGTGCAAAGTGCATACCTATTGATTAAAATAATTTGTCATGTGTGTTCGCTTCTTAGAGAAACATGTGAACAGCTGTTGGAATCAACTTTGAAATCACAAAGCACCAAACTGGGCCCCAAAGTGTTGGGCAGGATGAAATGTCTCCAATCTTTGAGGCATAATAGTCAAAATGACCACAAATAGGTCTGTGTTATCTGTAGGAAAAAATATATGAACATGTATGTTTAACAAAATGAAAATGAACATTTTCATAAATTTAAATAAAATATTCTCTTGGAGTTCATTGTGTTTTTAAAGTGGGGAGATATAAAATGCAGCACAGGGCAGAGATTCCTACAGAATTTTTCTGCTGGTTAAAGGGGCTGTTTCCCAAAAGCACTAGAGTAAAAAGATCATGGTGAAGGGCAAACTAAGTGTCACTCAAGTACTGTTAATGATGCATCTAAGATATAATACACAGTTTAACACGTGATTCTGTATAGTGAAGGCAATTTAGCCATCGTTCTTCACAGTGGCCAGTGCTGATTTGCTGTCACTGACATAATTCTTTTTACATGGAATGTTCCTTTAAAGGGGAACTCCACCAGCTTTTCAAAATTTCTGCATAATTAAATGGTTAATGACAGCCTTACACTTGCAATAAAATCAACCATGTTTAATATTATCATAAGTTTTAGGTTATAGCTCATGCAAATTGTGACGTGCTGGGGCGATAGATAGATATAGATAGAGACAGAGGGAGAGAGAGAGAAAGAGAGTGTGCAGGGGAGAAAATGCATGAAATGCTTCTAGAGAAACTTACAGAGTTCGACAGAAAATTAGTCAGTCTGGTTTATTAAGAGCAAGTTTAATCAGGCCCAAAGAGTGATTCGTCATTTCTTTTGATTGTGAACAAGGATCCCTCTATAACCCACTGTGGTTTTCCTTGTCTTTAAACTAGAAAATCTTACTCGCTGTATTAGGTGAGTAGGTGTGCTTATAACAAATGAAACAATGATAACATTTTTAATTTTGGCCCCATAAATTAACTTTTCTCGTAAGTCGTATAAATAACCTTAAGATATTTTGTTTTCATACCAAAAGGACTTTCAATCCATTGTCAAAGGCTTTTAAAGTGTGGAGAGAAAAACTGGAGAGATAATCATAAAAACTGTAATTCATTCAATTAATGTTCTCTTGGTTCCTGGTTCCATTTGATTTACTGATGAGTGAACCTGCAATGTTTCTTCACAATGTAGTATTAAGTAATGAAAATATAAAGCTGACAGAAACTTAGTCAGAATGTTCTGCTTTATTTAATAATTTTTTGAGCAACTAGTCTTCTTAGGAGACAGTTGAAAAAAGATTTAAAGTTTGTTTTATAGTTGTGTGTTTTGAAGAATTCTCACAATATTGGAAGGTTTCTTTATCACCTCTACTACTACATGCATGTCACTTGTGTGCACATGGTAAAATGAAGTGCTTATGACCGACAGTATAATTACTTATTTCCAAAGGGACGTATTTTAAAACTAAAAGCACTTGTACACTATTAACTCAGATTACATAGCTTGATAGCTCTCATTTGAACTATGCCTGTTGCTAAAACAAATGACAAATGCAGATACATTTTTATTTAGTATTTATTCAAACAAGACAATCTGAAGTTGGATCCATGCTAAAAGTAAACACAGTCTCTGTCTAAAAATATGAATGCTGACATATTAAACAATTTGCCCTGAGTTTAGATGTGAGAAGTCTCTGATGCTGTGCAGTTTTTTTTTTTTTT
>JAILXH010049724.1:21443-32342 GCA_023558415.1 Piaractus mesopotamicus
GTTTTACCTGTTCTGGATCTGACAAAGGTGTCAATGTAGTAGATAACATCTGATGTATAATCCAGGGCAATCCACAGCATGGTGTAATTATCCTGCAGCTCATTGAAGCATGCTCTAAAAAAATTACTAAATTACTTATAGTACTGTGTCAAATCAGAAACTACCCTTCATTTATTTAATTTCTGGTTAAATGACCATTAACTTATACATTTTTCAGGAGATATTTCTGAGGTGATTAGATAATACATTTAAGGATAAGGAAGAGGAAAGTCAAAGGATGGTATATGGTAGTTTTCAAATTACTATTCAGATCATAGCTACAATATCCAAAGCATACACTCAAAGAAAGACTCAAACTGCAGATTTCCAAGTGGTAAAATAATCTAAAGCGAGCTTGACAAAAAAGAGAAAAAATAGCATTGTGTACAGTATATAAAAAACATTTATTATTTATCACCTTGATCTAACACAAAGAAATAACTCTAACTAAGAAATCTAACCTTCCACTGAGGTAAAATACTTCAAAGAAAAAAAAATCCTACCTTTCTTGTCTATCTTTCTTTGAAAACATTTCTTAATTGAGATTTAAGATTTATTTCATACTTTCATTCCTAGAGCAAGCTGATAAACAACAAAGACATGTTTTTATGCTCTTTGTTTTGGCTGATCTTAACTGTGGAGGGCGCTGTCAGTACTTAGAACCATCCATTCAAATAATGTTTCTTTAAGATTCCTCACTGAGGTGGTGAAAAAAGTTAGATGACGCAGAAAGTCACTGAAAAGCACAGATCAAGAAAAGAGAGTATCATGAATCTCTTAACAAACCTGTGTGCAGTCTTTATTTTGTACTTATGACGTGGAAGACACACTTCAAAATGCAAAGAATGCCTAAATTGTCCCTCTAAACTAAACTTCCAGACCAGAAAGAAACTTGTAAAAGACGCCACTCCAAGGCTAGTAAAAACTCTGAAATCTTCAACAGTCAATAATTTCAGAATACTGCACAAACACACACAGCAAGAAGGAAGTCATTGCTTAAACATGGCCATTGTAAAGCTCACCTACGATTTTCATCAGGGCACCTGAATCTGGCAAAAGATGCTATGGTCACGTAATTTATAGTTTCAGTGTCAAGCAGTATATTGATCATGAACAAAATGAATGCTACTGGCAGCATCATGCTTTAAGGTTGCTTCTCTTTCAACAGGGACAAACAGCCAGAAAGTGATACCAGTAAATATTATGGGTAACTTTTTTGGCCAAGTAAAGCTGCTTAGAACCGGGGAAAAATAAGTGACTAGATCCATAAACAAATTAAATGTTCTCGAGTGACACTGTCAAAGGCCCTGATATAAATCTTTTTCAGAATTTGTAGCAGGTGTTAAAAAGAAGGATTAAAAGTTTAAAATAATGGAAATAAATATAATCTTGCTGTTTTTCCATGTTTCTTTGTTGCCCTGAAGCAACTGCTTAATCTGACCATGTCTTAAATTACCTGGTGATGAGCATCATCAAATTGTAGAAAGTAGGTACTGCTACAATAGTAAGCCAGTGGTAGTACAGGTCTGTAGCAGGGTCCATTATCCAATATTCTTTTCTGAAAAAAGTACATATTTAGTGATTAATTGTTCAGCTTTTCAAAACTTTTTGAAGATTTTTATTAATGATTGGCAATAATATGCTAAAATAGCTGCTAAATCCTCTAAACTTCAACTACTTACGGTGGGCCTTCCATCTTTTTGTCATCTTTTTTGTCGTCTTTTTTGTCATCCTTTTTTGCATCGTTTTTATCATCCTTTTTCTCGTCTTTTTTGTCATCTTTTTTCTCCACCTTCGTCTCATCTTTCTTTTCGTCCTTTTTTCTGTCCTCTTTCTTGTCGTCTTTCTTTATCTCCTTGTTATCCTTTTTGCTTTAATAAATTATTTTGTGTGGTTAATATCATACCATAATTAGTTTAGTATTATATGGTAAAGTACAAAACATTACAATAATATATAAAGGGGAATTCCACAGATTTTTCAAATTTCTGCATTATTATACTGTTATAGTTAAGTGACCCTTATTAGTCCCACAACGGGGAAATTTCACCTCCGCATTTAACCCATCCGTGCAGTGAAACACCACATACACACTAATGAATGCACACACACTAGGGGTCAGTAAGCACACTTGCCAGGAGCGGTGGGCAGCCCTATCCATAGCGCCCGGGGAGCAGTTAGGGGTTAGGCGCCTTGCTCAAGGGCACTTCAGTGGCGTACTGTAGGCTCAGGAGATCAAACCGACGACCTTCCAGTCACAGGGCTGGTTCCCTAACCTTCAGCCCATGACTGCCCCCAAATAATGATGGGGGGACAGGGAGTATGTTGTGTACTTTTGGAGGGGGGTAACTCCCAGCTGGATTAAAACCAGCGAACCTGGCCTTGCAAGCCCAGTGCCCTACCACTGCGCCACACTATAGAAAGAATTCAGACTGGTTTGATGTAAAACACTCAGCTCTACAGAAACCTACTGCGTTAGAATTCACAGTGGTGGTGACAGGAACCAGATTTGTTTTTTTTGGGTTTTTTTTTACATAAAATGGCTACAAATAGGTTGGCTGACACTGGAAGACATGTTTTATGAGATTTTTGTTATATGGTATTGGCCTAAAACAGTTTCAAAAAATATGTTCCAGGTAGAGAGGTACATGCAGGCAAAAAATTAAGTTCTTCCTATATTTCAAAAAATTCAGTGGATTTCCCCTTTAACTCACTTACTCATCTGTGTTGTTGCAGTTATTCATATTTAGTGTAGCAAGAGGCCAGTGACCACTATTCCTGTTGTGGCTGCAGAGTAGTTGTGACCAAAACAAGCGTTAGTTAGTCAGAAACAATACTTTCACTGCATTAAGGATGTGTATCATGATTGAATTGTATCAGTAGCTGAACCATATGAATGGCTTAGTGGCTCTCCCAATTCATTTGTTGTCAGTATACATTATTTTACACAACAGTTTACATGTGACTTTCTTAGATGTGAATACAGATTGATACAATCAGCTTAATGCAAAAAGCATCACTGTTTGCCCCGCCTCTATTTATGTGCCCAAGCTATGTCAAAACGAAAGAAGCGTGAAGCAAGCACACCAATCAGGGTACAGCATGCACTTTGTTTTGAGCTTGTTTTGACCTGTTGGTCATAGCTACCCAGTGCAAGCATACGGTTCAACGTCCGTACAGCAGCGTAAAATTTTGGGAGTGCCTATGCCAACATAAATGATGGAACTAACCTAACTTTGTGTAAATAGACCACAATATAGAAATATGTACACATATGCAGTTGTACTGGCATGTGTCTTTTTTCTGAATTTATATAAACACTATTTCCTTTTATAGTAAATTTGTTTTTGCTAGTTTATGTTTATGAACAGATACCTACAGATGCAACATAGTAAAGGAAAACTTATTTGTGAACCTGTGTTTAAAGCAACTTTTTATTAAACTTGTAACTAAGTTGCAAATAAATCTTAAACCGAAACTTTGCTTGTCTGCAAAAGGTTATTTCATAGCCACTTCAACCTAATGGAAATTGTTTGCCTTCAGTGTTTTGTGCTTATGATAATTTTAATAGACATCAGCGTCAGACAAATTAATGACAAAGATTCACTAATTACTAAAGATTCATTAATGACTATGAATTAATGACTATTCAAAGAAGCAAGAGTCTGTAAAAGCAGTGGCATAGGTGAATAACTATTATGATTTAGCTGTTTTAAATGGCTCACTTAAGTGATATTTATCTAGCTACTGCTAATAAAGCAAAACACATCTCACTCACCTTCTCTTTCGGAGTTGATCTTGACCTTCCCTGTTGTCCCAGCTTTCCCCACCCTGCTCCGGAACATCTTCAGAGCCCTCCGTAATTGAACTGCTTTTTGCAATTTTTTTCCTTTGTGATACCCAACCTCCATGTCTGAGTACAAACCGGGATATCCTAAGACAAGATAAAACGTATTACTGTTGTTATTACTTACAAAAACGGTTATCTGTCCCAAGCGCAAAATAACAGTTTTTACTCACTGATCCACTGCCAACATGGAAGATGTCTTAATTGTAATGCATTAAATAGTTAGTAGCTCTACACTGTAAAAGCAAGTTTCCACTAAAATACATGTATTTTACTGTATTTACATACTGAAATGTTGAGGGGAAAAAAGTCCTGATGTCACTGAATTGAATGTAAGATGAGGCTTTTTATTGTGCTTTTCTTTTATTGTGTTTTATTGCAATTTACTATGAGCCAGGTTAGTTCACTGCTACATCTATATCAAAACACTGTAGCATAATTATGTATGACTTACTGTGCTGAATAGCCAATCCACTCTTACTTTCAATATAGCAATTCATTTGATTCATGTTTTTAAAGGGGCAACTGTTTTTTAAATTACAGTTTGACCCATTAAAGAAAACAAATAATGTTATTTATATTGTGACTTTGGCTAATTATGGCTAAAAAGCACAAGAAATGTGTTAGTGTGTTTCACATGGCAATTTAGCCCACACAGTGTGAGCTTTGGGTTAAAAAACAAAAAGGCTGATAAAAATCAGCCAAAACATTGGCCACTGGTCACTAATTTGACTGTAACGAAGTCGGCCATAAAAATTCGTGAGTGGTGCCCCCCTTTATATGTATTTACAGTGTCATTCCAGAGGCACAGAAAATAAAATTACCTGCCCAAAGCTCCATGTGATGAATAACACCTGCTGATCAAGAGACACATATGCCAGATCAAATAGAAAGTGCATTGAAACATCTTAATGCATTGATTCAGACATGAAGGTAAATCAAAGATTTAGATAAGCAATTTAAAGATTCAGATAAGCAAAAAGAAAAAATACATATGTGTATGTGTGACTGTACGTGTGATCTGACCTGTCTTCTTTATCAACCCACTCGAGGTCCGGCTCTGGAGTAAAAGCAGACCTGCGGGTGGAGTATGATTGCTCTGTGCAGATTTTGGCCATTCCCTCTCCTGCTATGCTACCAAATGCACAGGAGATGTTTGCGACAGCTGCAGAAATGATACAGGAATCAGTAACACTACAGCAAAATTTCCACTGACCACTGTCAGCTATCAAAAGCAGGCATATCAGAGTAAAGTGAGGTGATGCTTAAGTTATGGACAGACACAAGCTTAAATGACATGCTTAAATGGCCTTTTTTCTAAAGAACTTTTAAACTTTAGAGGTTGAGATTCTTATAGCACTGTAGCCGATGCTGCAGCTGCTGAAAACATACTATTTGAGAACTTTCATTTATCTGAGCCAAAACAGAGCTGGGTTTCACAAAAGCATTTTTAGCATAAAGATGATTCTTCAATGGTTTAGTGAACATCACATTAAATTTCTTTATTTTTTAATAAACTTTCTTTACAAAGTCAGAAACCACCCTTCATGAATTTAATTTCCAGTCAAGACAGCCATTAAGTACAATATATTCATTTTCAGCATCTGGAAAAAAACATAAAAAACATATGTAAAAGAAAATTACACAAAAGTCTCAACAACTAAACACAACATCAACTGTTTCACTAATTTTTTGTATCCATCTTTTGCACTTATTATAGCTACCTTTCTTTTCAGGAGAAGATTTCCTAGAAATCTGAAGGGATATTTTTCCACATCTCAAAATTCAGTCTTAGAAATTGGTTGCCTTTCTGCTTCTCATGATCCAAGTAATCCCAAACACAATAAATGTTATTGAGGTCTGGGCTCTGGAGTGGCCAGTCCATTGTTCTGAAAACACTAGCAGCTTCTTTGTTTGATATTAGAAATTTTCATACAGCGGAACATCCTTTCAGACTCATAGCACTGAGCTGTCTTCTCACAGCAAAAGGATGGACAGAAAGACTTTTTTAAGCATTTTTAAGAGAAAGCAAAAAAAGCTTGATTTTCTCATATCTCTCAACAATGACAGCTTTACTGTTTATCAGATGGTGACAGTTTTGGTGGTGTATCAGATCTTGCTTGGTTGTTAGGAGTCCCACTTTCTCAAAATCTTTTGATTACTTTTTAAAATCTAGTTCTGCAAACTTACATCTAATGTCCTCAGAAATATCTCCTGACTTGTATCTAATGGCTGTTTTGAAATTAAATAAATGAAGGACAATGTCAGATTTTGCACAGTACATTAAAATGGAATCTGAAAATCAAATCAAGCAGAATCTGAAAATATGATCATAACCTAAAAATATCGCTGTCATTTTAAAACCTCGTAACTCCACTTGTAAAAGCCTTCTGCTCTTTACACTAGGTGAGGACATTTCACACTGTATAGCATAAATTGTGTTACATAAAATTAAGGTCAAACAGCCTTATCAGGAGTCTATGGTTTGCCTTTTCATTTGTCTTCACAAATATATTGTTGCTTTAAGGTAGTTTCTGCACGAGTAAAAATAGACTTACTAAATCTGACTGAAGGCACTTACATCTATATCAGTTGCATGGAGCTTAAGACATTGTTTTTGAAAAATTACTCTTGGAGAATTCCTTTCTTTTAACAAAAGAGGAGAGGTAAAACACGTGGACAGAAAAATTAAGCAGAAAACCGTAGCACGTTGACAGTCTATAAATACACAGTACATCTTGGATGTTAAGAGGATCACTCTGCTCTGTTCCAGGAAAGCAAGCTGTGTAAGGCTAAAGGCAGTCTGCACTCTAATGTTGACATTCTACTTTGAGCAGGCTAAAACTAGCAACATTTAGAAGTCTCTAAGAATACCTGTCCAGAATAGATCTCTACCTTAACCCAAAAAATGTTTTTTCTTAGCATTTTCTTAGAAACCATATGTGACTCTATGGCTCCTATTGGTTATTGTTAAAATGAAGTGTAAACTGTTCTGAAGAAACATATATTCCCTACTCACTGCATTTCAAAAGGCTGAGAAAGAAATTTGTGTTTATTTTGTAAAATAATAAATGATTGCTTTCAAAATTACTCAATGTGGAAGCAAGTAGATGTGTTTACTGAGTTCAATGTGCAACAGATTTGTCCTGTTAATATTCACGTGTTATGATTGTCTTCCCAAACTAGAAACTGTCCAGTTCCAAATATCTTGTTTGCTGTAGACTATTTCTATTCATTATGCTGTTTTATCCAGTGTTTTGATCCTAAAAGCCTACAGCATATATAGACCCCCCAAAAAAAGTTGCATAGTATTTGAAATACAAATTAAAACAAAACAAAAAACAAACAGACAAAAAAAAAAACAATTGCAAGGATTTTAGGTATTTGTTACTCCACGGTGGACAATATCTTTAAAACATTCACGGATGCCTGTGACCTTCGATCCTTCAGATAATGTCCTTCAGACATTACAAATCATCATGGTTTCTGTGAAAAATATCACCACATGGACTCAGGAATACTTTGATAAAATATTGTTAATAAATGTTGTTTGTTGCTGCATTTACTAATACAAGTTAAGAAAGTATTATGCACAGCGGAAACCATATGCCAACATTGTCCAGAAACTCTGCCACCTTTTCTGGTCTTAAGCTCATCTTAAATCAACTGATACCAAGTGAAATTGTGTATTGTGGTCTGATAAATCAAACTTTGATTGTTTATGGAGATAATGGGCATTGTGCTCTCCGAAACAAAGAAAAATAGGACCCTCCAGATTGTTACTGGAGTATAATTCAAAAGCCAGGGCCTGTGGTGGTATGGGGGTGCAACAGTGCCCAAGGAATGGGTAAACTGCTTATCTGTGAAGGCACCACTAACACAGTAAAATATTTAAGCAATAGAACACGAGAGGGAGTGGGTTATCGCGAAATAACATCACAGCTGTGATGTTATAGCGATAACACACAACCTCCAGTGTTCTATTGCTTTAATACAACAGTTAAATAAATAAAGTAAGAAATGAATAAATTGGGGGGTGAACGTGTCATTTAATATGTTTTAATGTTCGCAGTTCCTTCCGCCAAATTATAGTTCCTTAACAAGCAGCTTGCTGCTACGTCACAGTAATGAGCTCCGCTCACTGGCTGCACAGCTGAACAGCAGTTCGTTCTCTAGCTCCTTACACTAAATTCCGAAACTGTCATCACCACTGAGCAGGATTTTTTTGTTTGTTTGTTTTTTACTGTGGTAGTTTTATGGCTCAGTCCGATTTGGTCAGACTCTGAAGATGAGACTACACGTTTGGCGAATGTTATTCGGCTAATTTCTGGCTAATTCCAGGTTGTTTAGCTGTTCTTCTGTCACAACTGCCGACTGAAAAAGCTTGCTCAGTGGTAATGACAGTTTAGGAATTTAGGCAGTCTAATCTTCAGAGTCTGACCAAATGGCTGTCGGTCAAATGTGATCTTAAAAGTATCCATTTTCTGTTTGTGCGCAAAGTAAGAAGTAAAAACGTTCAAATGGCGCGAGGGTCTCGCACAGCTGTCAAACTGTCTTAGCGGAGTGATACAGTGTTTGTGAAAAAAACCTGATGTTATGGCGAAATAACAGCACTATTAGAACGCCTCTCAACCAATCAGCTTGCGTGGCCGGAACTAACTGTTGTATAAATAAACATTATGGAGCAACATATGCTGCCTTGTAGATGACATCTTTTTCATTATTTCAACATGACAACACTAAGCCACATTCTGCACGTATTACAACAGCATGGCTATGTAACCTGAGTGTGAGAGCTAGACTGTTCAACCTACAGTCCAAACCTCTTCAGTTCCCAAAATATTATTAAGTGTTGTTAAAAGGAAAGGTGATGTAAGACAGTGGTAAACATGCTCCTGTTCCAACTTTTTGTATGTGTTGCAGACATCAAATTTGGAATGAGCATATATTTAAAATAAAATAAAAAGAAATCTTTTTTGTTTTCAATTTAATACATTTCTGTTTTTATTACCATTTAAAATTTCGAATTGAGGTTTGTATTTAACTACAACATTAGTTCTCCAGTTTCCACCAACCCCCAACCCCCACCGCCCCACCCACCCACTGCTGTTCAGCATGTAAAGAAAATATCACACTCTAGCCAGATAATAGTGAATGAACATGTGATTGTCAAGAACTGTTCCAACAACAGGACAACTATCGCTTGATTCTTGAATCAAGACAAAAAGCTGTCTAAAAAGAGAGATATGCTCCAGTACATTTCAGTTATTGCATGAGGTAATAGCATTCTAATTTAGCGGTGTGAGTAAACTACTGTATTAAAAATAGGTATGCAATGTAATGTACAATCTGAAACTCAATGTGCAATTAATTTATGTTCTATAAATTAGTTTATACTCTATGATCCCACAGTTTGATAAATTCCATGTGAAATGTCATATTTGGGTAATGTAAACATATTTTCCAAGGACCTCATTTTATGCATGTTTTAAGTGTTTCCATTTGAATACAATATTTCTCCTGTCATTAGTCATCTACCTGCTCTGTAGTGCATAAAAAAAAAAAAAAAACCTGTCACCAACCCCTTTCATGGACTGCAATTAGCCCCTCTCAACTGGTTCAATAAACAAGATTCCTCCTGCAGTGTCCTCTTTCCCATTAAAATCACTGACCTTGGACTAGGCTAAACTGCCATTTTTTGATGTGTGTGCACTAGATCAGGCAATGACAGTACAGAAGTCATCCTTATTCCTGGAGCTCCAATAAATGTGTACTTCCAAGGCTTGGTTACTCATACTCTGCAGGAACTGTCCTTTGCAAGAAGATAACCAGAGCTCCAAACTTCACTCTTCAGCCATTCCAAGATATGACTGACTGGTTTCCTGGAAGTTGTTCCTTTCGTCTATTCCTTCCATGTAGCAAAAGAGCTTAGACAATACCATCATCTTATGTAGATTTTTTGGGGGGCCTCAATGAGATAATAGTAAAAATGCTTGTCTCTCTCTGTAGTAGCTTTGGCTTTAGAACATATACATATGCATATACACTAAACTAGACTTCTGTATTGCTTACAGCATTATCGGGATTTGAGAAGAGGATAGGCGAGACTGCATTTAGTCTCTGTTCACTACATACAACCTGGTGAAAGTCTTTTAGTTTATTCTTAATAATAAACTGGCCATCATTATTCTTAATAATAAACTGGCCATCATTATGAGATGCTAGAGCATATAGTGTCTGATTGTAGCCCCAGTTTATCTCACATGTCTGGTGCTTCTTATGGATAATCATGGTTATGGCCAATTGACAAGTGGAATAAAATGGGCTGCTTGTTATGTTGTCAGTTCAGTGACTGTCAGAGGGAATGGCCATGGTTCAGAGTATAGGCTGAAACTGATACTGAATTCCCTTTTTTCACTCTGTTCCCCTAAGAAACTTAAGTTTAATATAAATAACAATATAAAAACACATATAAGTAATATAATAATATAAATACATATATAAATGAAATAAATACAAAAATATGTAGACTTATTTATTTACCGATTTTTTTTTAAGGTGGAACAACGTTCAACAAAACCTAGGATCAATCAGTGTGTAGTCTCTTAGTACTTCAGTAGCTTTGTAAGGGATTGATGATTAAGCGGTTTGGCTGTGGTTTCAAGCTGATAAACTCACATGTTGCAGCAATTTATGGTACAGATCTTCCTGTTTTTAAGCTTTCGTATGAAGAATTAACCCAAAGATACTTGTTATCTTCTTAATTTTTTTCATGTAGCTACGTTTGCATAAAGTTTGAAAAAGAATTGGCCATGTCATGTCCAGGAAGAAAAATATTTCAAGGTCAAAAATTACACGTTACTCCACATTTATTTCATTTATGACAAAAATGTTACATTAGAAGTTAATTTGTGAACTTATTATTATGTAAACTACTAACACCACTTGTGCAGTACAGGAAAATGAGAGCTTGTGTATACACTGTACACATATATATATATATATATATATAT
>JAILXH010049724.1:35046-47343 GCA_023558415.1 Piaractus mesopotamicus
TTTATTGGAAGATTAAAGAATCTTTGTAGATAAGCGTACGAGCACATTATGATCTTAAGAGGACACTGTAGGAAACTGGGCTCAGAATGTAAGTGAAAAGATGAGAATACTTCAGTTAAACACATTCGGTAAATAAGTCTCATTAGGATATATAATGAATAACGTCGAATAGTGCCTAAACATGGCGTCAATGCTTTGCTGCTTTCGTTAATCTAACAAAACTGAAGTTCGCAAGCCATGTCCATGACGTCTGTCATTGTCTTTTTATAATTAATTTTTCTACATGTCTGTGAGCGATTCAAATAGGACTTTGTTAAGATACGCCACGGAAACGCCATTTCAGATATAACATTAAGGCAGCCTGTTACGTGAAAGTTGTTAACAAACTGGACGGCTTTGAAGCGACCCCTGAAAAAAAGAAGATAACTGAGGTATTCCCTGTCGATGGCAATCACTAAAGCTGCATTAAACTTACCAGGCTGAGCAGAAGACAATATTTCAGTCCCTTTGACTGCAGATGAAGCGAGTGATCAACTCGAAAGTCCAGCGTAATTCCATCCTGTCACAAAAGTCAGGACTATCCAGCAGCAGTTCGAGTGTTTCACATGATTTTGCTTTCCTCTGCCTTCCCAGCGGAATTCAGTTTCCCACGAAATCCGTTTCCAGAAAAGCGTTTATCGTGATCCGCTGTCAAATGTAGCGTGGATGTGCTCTCTGTCTGTCTCCACAGCTACGTTGCTCATACAGATTTGTCCCTCGTGCTCCATCCTCGATGAAGCAAAGCCCGTCTGAGCTTGAAAGACAAACACTGGCCAGGTGCCCAGTCAGTTCGACATTAAACATAACAACACCAGCAACAAAATTATTATACAGTCACATCTAATTTAAAACATTTTGAGACTACTGTGGAGCTGCATAGAAAAACCATATTGCCCTTAATAGTGACCGTAAATATTCCAACCGATTTGCTATGTTGTAACCTTTTCAAATATCTGCTTTGGTGTACTGTACCTAAAAGCTCATGCTTCAACTAGCGGAATACCTAAAATAATCCTAAGAGTGCTTGGTGACACTTTACTGCACACACCTATTAATGAAGGTTTTTCAAGGATTCTTTGGTAAATGCAGTGGTTCTATTCTAAACCATGAGTTCTGTTTAGAACCACTTCATGCTTAAATGGTTCTTTGCTTTGTTCATGGTGAAATAGTTCTTCAGATCGATAGAGAATGCGTTGTATATGAACATTTTTGAAAATAGCTTGACGTAACAATAGAAGAACCCTTTTTGGTGCTAAATAGAACCATTTTCAAAAGGGTTCTCCATCTATTCAATCTGAAAAACCATTTCACCATGCGAAGAATCAGTTAGGCATGAAATAGTTCTATGAAGAACTCGTGGTTCTAAATTTAACCATTGCCTGTCCTAGAGAACCCTTAAAGAACCATCTTTGTTAAGTGCGTAGGGCAGTGTAAGCAGACTTGCAATTAAAGTGAATACATTTTTGTAATATTTTATAGTAATTTTTATAGTAATTTCAGACCATTTCTCTCAGTCTGTTCATCATGAAGTTTTAACACAGTTCAAAGGGTAACTGGCATTTTCATAGTAGCAAAATAATCAAAAAATGACAAAAAAATGAGGATAGTTTTTTGTGTGACGGCAACAGTCACAACGGACATGAGCCAAATTAGTTTTACAAAGATTATTTCAATAGCTTGTCTGTTGCAAAGGCTGCATTTGTCAACTTTGATGTCAATTGGCAATAACACCTTTGCAAGGTGACATCTATTTTTTATAATATTGACGTTTTCTTATGTGAATTGCTACCACATTATAACAACACACTTTAGTCGATATCATGGTGACATAATCCTGATGATGAAACAGAGCTTAAATTCTATAAAAAGTAATGGATCTCACATTACTCAGGGGCCACATAAAATGTTTGCCAACTTGCAAACTTTTGACATTAAATAAAAGTTTTTTACATTTATTTATAAATGTTTATGGAGGTCTAAGCCAGTTGGCATGAAGATGTTGTGACACATCCTTATGAACATTACACTAAAGTCAGATTATTATTAATAGATTATTCAGCCATGCCAGAGATCTTGTAACTAACATGCCCTCTAAAACATGGCCTTTGTAACAATAGTAAAGAGTAAGGAGGATTTTTTTTTCAGCTAGTGTTCACTGACTATTTCAGCATGTACTTTGTGTGTGTGTTAATAGTAAGTAAGACAGTAATTCACATTTTGTAAACTGTAAAAACAAAGCTTATGATGCACCTTCAGGTCCACTTAGTGTAGACCAGAGCAGCGGGTGCCTGGACTTCTCAGAGAAACTGCAGGAGTGCTTTCACTTACCATTTGGTTAAAGGCTTGATTAGTATGCTAACTGTGATGTAATACAGCAATGCTTTAAGGTATATGCTCATAAAAATAAAGGTTTGATAATGTTTTTTACAGCGATGCCTTAGAAGAACTTCTTTTCATGCCTTAAAGTATCTTTCAGTTAATGTTTTTTAAAGAATTACTCAAGCGTTTCTTTACCTCCATCTGCTGCATCTGTAGCATAAAGTCATTTTTCATGCATAATAATTTCCGTGTGTATGCTTGGTGTGTAGGTTGAACAGTCTTAACAGCATAGTGATCATCAGCTACAAACAGTCAGTGGTCACCATTAACTATCAATTCTTACCTTTTATGTACTCCAAACTACATTTAAAAGTCATCATTTTAACAATTGCTGTTATTTTTTTCAGGACTAACTTATACAGTGCAGTCTGAAATACTACATCAGACGCAAAAAGGCATTTTAAGATGTTCTATGCAACAGTTGAAAAGTTATTAAATAATAAATAATATACTGTACACTGAAAAAATGTGGCTATACATTTATTAATTTTACACAGAATTATGTTGATATAATATATTTTTATGTGGGGCCAATGGACACATTTAAATTAAGTTTTACTTTATTTCAGCATAATTATTTATTTATAGGAATTTCTTTTTAAGACATCTGCCTGAAATTCCATCTCCACATCTAAAATATGAGGCACTTTGGGTATTAATTTTGTTATAGCTTCATTCTCAGTGTTCATACACCTTTTTCAGGCATTAAGGGTACAACTACAACACTGTTAATCTTTCTGAACACATCTAAAACTTCATTTTATTTGAAGCTTCCTACCAATTAGTTGTAAGCTATTAAACTGTAAAATGGTAGCATCATAATAGAATTATTAACATTTGTATGCAAATGTTTGGACATCCCTTGTAAAATGACATACAAGGAACATTTCTGCACATTTCAAATAATTTCAAATAATTACTGTTTATTTGCTGAACTTAACCTATTATAGTAATAAAAAGACAAAACTATGAAAAATTGGCCTGTGCAAAAGTAATGGCACATTTATATTTTATGTTTAACCTCTTAAACTCCTTGGAACCACTGGTGGTTCCAAAATGCACTTAGTCATATTCTTCATAACTTTCATATTTCATAAGCTACATTCAATTTTTTTGTCTACAGAAAGTCGACCTATTTTTCCACAAATCTGGGCTATAAACTATAAACAGTGTCTCTTTAGAGATATACTCTGTACAAATTATTTTTATAAAATAATACAAAGAGCGTCAAAGATTTTTGGCTTTCAGCATTAAATTGTAAGCATATAGCAATATGTGTGTGATCATAAGACACATTTTCTGTTAATTTAAGGGGAACTTTTACAATAAATAAATAAATAAATAAATAATAATAAAAATATGTATTTCATGCAGTTAATGAATAATTTACCTTACAATTTGGTCATGTAAATTCAGATGGACAAACCAAATTATACCCTGGAGAATAAGAGATTAAACTTTTTCATATGAATACAGATTACATTGATGCCCAGTACATCTATGATCATACATCTGTAATTTGTAATTTTGTAAAATATAATTTATTTACCATTTATCAACATTTTTTCATTTTATTAAAACAGTGATCCCAGACTTTTGAATGTTAATATATTTTTTTTAACTACTTTAAGATTTCAGATGGCACTTTGTCCACTTTTGTGGTCAGTGTCTTCTGTGACTGGCCAGAGGGTTCCTAGAAGACCTATACAGTCATGGATGCCCCAGCTAGTGAAGTCCCATAATCCTGCATGCGTGGGCAGGTTGTTGAACAGAAGTCGAATCCTAGTTTAATCCTCCTAATGCTCTTTCTTGGTCTAAGTGTCAGAAGCTTGTCAGGCAAAGCTCATAGTGCAGTGACAAAACGGCAGAGAGAAAGGAATTAATTAGAAGCTCGGAGGTTTTTTTTGGTCCTTTTTTTAACAGCATTATATTATAACTTGGCTAGAAGATAAATGTTATTCTTCAATTTAAGAACAAAGAGAAGTCCTCCGTCTGAACTGATCATGCTTCCTCAAAAATAAGCGTAACATTTATTGGCAGCCTTAGAACATGGTAAAATTACATTAGATGTATGTTCTGAATCATACTTTATTTTTCTTCTCAATCTATGTAATTATGGAACCTTCAAAGGTCATTTGTAACCTGCACTTAGGTCTTGTGTATTGCATTTCATACAAGTGAAATGAAACAAATCATCCAAACCATAAATTATAAATTATAAAAATGTTCCAATTCTATTATAAGACCAAAAATTGAGATGTTGAAAACAGGAGATGTGATCAGTCTGCCTATAAAAGTGTCAAGTCTTCTCTTATCAAACCATGAATGCAAGTGACAGGAATTTTCTATCCTTCATTGAATTGGAAATGACTACCATGGTCAGATGTCATCAAATTATATTGTTGTTGCCAGAAAAGAGGTTGATTTGTTTGTAAAAGAAAGAGAGTCATGCCGAAAAGGGTAACACTTCACTTGAGCCTTGTATCCTGTGTAGTATTGGCATACACATGTTGTGGCAGATGTCCTATGCTGTCATGAGTTATCATGGCAGATTATATCCAGTAATATAACAATGTCATGTTACCATATGCTCTAAATCCTCTTGATATATGTCATAATATTTGATGTCATGACAAGTAACTACAGTACACATGTGACAGATGCTGATAAGCTGTCATGACATCAAATGGTATGGTGTAATGGTAATGGTAACAATGTTATATGGCATCATGTCATGTTTATGGCATGGTTAGTCAATGGTATGTTGCAGGGTTCAACTAAACCTAGAAACCTAGTAAAGAACCCAACTCCCCACTGCTAGGTTAACACTGAATCATTTCTCAGTGTTTAATAAACTTTAAAGTGAGATTCCATTTGACCTTTGTAACTCACTGGACAGTCAGTCCCAGGGTAACATTTGAAAGGAGATAAGCCACCATAAATGAGATTAGATTAAGCAGTTTGTTAGTGTTTCAACTTTAAATTAGTGTTGCAAACCAGATGCTAGATTTATAAAATCAGTTTGATTCAGTAATTTTCCTAAGGTGAAATTCAAAGACCATAATCACCTTGATTAACATAACATCTGGTAAGTGTCAAATCTTTGACTCATTAATTAATTTATACTTAGTTTCACTTTAGTGGTTAATGTGTTATTTGATTAGCTGTATGAAATATGAAATAAACACCACATAAGCTACAAATATATAAATGATAAAAAAGAAATGAATGCAGAGAATGACCCATGGTTCAGTTATTTGAAGCCAAGAATGCTAAAGAGTCAGAAACCTTATTTTCAGGGATTCCCGCACGGCTTATAGGCACACTGTAGAAAGATATCTTTTCACAGTCAAAATGCTGTAAAATGTATTGTTTTGGTTGTTTTTTCGGTGTTGTTTTTTTAAAAATATGGGGGCAATGAAACATAATGGGCAGACAGGTCTTGGTCAGAATATGAAATATGAATATGACAGGCCAGGCCTACATTCAATTGTACATCAGTTTAACAATGCTCATGTGGACGTTTTGGCCTTTAAAGCAACAAAAAATCAGAATCTGAGTTAGCCTTCTGGTGAATAACTGATAACCAAAAAGACTTTACAATTACATGACAGAACAACTTCATTCTGAAGCATGACAACAAACTGAAGAACAGAAAGAATGGTGGAAAAAATAATGGAGGAAAAAACTGTCAAACTCAAAGAAAGCTGTGAAGTAAAGGCCTTGTAATTTGACTTTTAATTTGTGCAGTTTTGGCAGATACCTTGGCCTTATATTTCAAAGTTCTTTGTTGAAATTAGCTTTCATTGTTATTAATTCAAACTACAGATTGATTTGAAAGGAAAGGGGATGAAACATAAAGTGAAAAAACAAATATTTGGAGTATATGGAGAAATATAACAGTGGTGATGACACCTCCCTGCTACAGCCCCCTGGACTGTCACCATTTAACGGGTCATCCAGTTCAGTTCCTGATGTGCTCAAGTACTATTTCTATGTGTTGAGCAATTTAGCTTAAATTAAGTTCTTCTTTGGTTTATTTATTTATTTTTTTATCATTATTAATCACCAATACTATATTTAACTGAATTATCTCATACAGTATTGAAATTTCTGTTGTACCCTGAAAACTGTAGAAATTAAGTAAAATATAATAGCAATCCAAGTTGGTTGGAGGGTCGATATCATGTAGTGTTTATAGCATAATTGGCCCTTTTGCTGTCTGCCCTCTGTCGATCAGTGTAATGCAATTGATCAGCGTGACGCTAGCTGTGACTAAATTGGGGAACAAAATTCACTATACTTGCATTTACAGGGTAAACTGTTGTTTAACAATTTTCTACTAGCAGCTTTGCTGCCAGACTTTTTACCTTTTTTCATTTTTTACACAGTGTACAAGGTGTACATAAGCATATACAAATGGATAAGATGGTCATGTCCTGTCGTTGGATATACAGCCATCTGGATCTGTGGCCAGGAGTTTAAGAGAGCACAACTGCCATGCTCTGATTGGGAAGGAAGGATGGCTTAGTTCCAGTCTTTCTGTCAGTTTCGGGTTTTATTAGCCAATCATACATGTGGATCACGTATACAGAACTGTAAACAGTTAGCACTGCCCTCCTAGCATGCAAAGCTATCTTATGATGTTGCAGCTTGAAAAAATGGGGAGATTGGCTAAAGGTGTCAAGCATCCCCCATCCTCCCAGATTGGAAGCCATCATGCAAGACTCTAACGTAGCGTGTGGGAATTAGTGGCAATAAACATTCTGGAGAAAACCTGATTTTTTAAGTATATGAAGTTATCAAAAGCATAAAGGCAGTTTTTTTTTTGTTTCAATTTATTAGAGAAAGATATGTCAATACATTTGGCCAGTATTGTAGTTAGGGTAAGGTTAATTTGCTCAAGAACTTATATCTCAAGAGATTTGGCTTGTTTATGGATGCTGTTGAGAAGTCAGCAGTAATTTCCACAACGGTGTGCGTTTATAATTGCTTATGTCCCTTGGCTACTCAAATTGACTACCTCCTGTGAGAGCCCATGTTACTGAGCTCGGCCTGGTTTCCCAAAAGTGTTGTACTGCCAAGATATATGTCTTTACACTATCATGCTTTCTGGACCCTGTCTGGCTAAAGAATGATTGGATAAGTAATATAAAGTAAACAGTTATCCTGTTGACTCTGTCATACATAAATTGTTTCATTGGTAGATAAAAATATTATTTTTAATAATTAAAACCTTGTGCACTAAAATTTGTCACATTTTTAAGTTTATTCCGTGTAGAGGATGTGTTAACATATTATCACATAGAAAGTCAACAAAACATTGAACAAATAATTTGGCCTTGGGTTTTCAAAATTTTGCATATGACTGCATATGGACCATTCTGCCGAATTAGTTCAAACTGCAGTCCCACAATAAAAAAAAAACTATTTAAAAAACAATTAAGTATTCAGACTTAACATATTTACCAGAATTATGTTTTGATCTACTTAAACTCAATGTATTAATTGAAATATTACACAGTACTGTGCAAAAGCGTTAGGCACCTAAGCACATTATTTAAACCATTTATCTCTGCAATAAATGTGTTTTTGCTTAGAAAATCACCATATATTATTAGAGTAAACACTAAACATAAACATAGTAAAAAGTAACAAGAATTTCTTGTTTTCAAAAAAGTAGTTGATATTTTGTGCACTAGTTTGATGAATAAAATTTGGTTCCAGAATTGTCATGGAAAATTCATCCCAGCTATCACAGAGATTTGTTAAATTCCATCACCAGCACACTTGATTTGATTTAATGAAATATGGATTAGCCAAACCAGGCATTCGATGCAAGCTACAAATAATACTGAGTATGGGCTTCCTTGAGGAGAGGTTTGGAAAGAGAAAAGGGACACATTGACATATATAAAATCACTACTTATTGTGTAAATATACTTAGTATAATATTAATGTTTTCATGAGCATATAAACACTTACTGCCCAGATAAGTAGGTTTTTAAATATACTTTTCTCAGGTGCATAAAACTTTTGCACAGTTCTTTGTATTAACTGCTTGTTTAATTTACTACCATAAAGTTATTAATAATAATTGCATACATTTCTGTGCTAGCATGGGTGGCAAACTTATTTGATATTGCTTCAATGCTGTACCATTGTTACAGACATTTTATGGTAGTTACAATAGTTTTAACAGCATCAGAATAATCATGTAACTCACAACATTATAATTAAGCATTTTAAATATTTAGCTTTCAATTTTATCCAGATCAAATAACATGAACTCAACATGGCAGTCCCTATAGGACCAACTTTGGACCACTTTTGATTGCAACCTTTGATCTCAAACCTCTAACTTCTCAAAGCATAGCCAAGTTAACAGCCTGCTCTGACTGCAGTCCTGACTTTACAGTGTGATTAACATTGGTATTCAGTAACAAAACTTGGAGAACATAAGAATCCTTCCAGAAATGGAGAAAACATATTCAAACAAAAATACAAAAATGGAATATTGAGCACAGAATGAAGCTTGATTCTTGACTAAAACCCCACTACATTTGGGCTGAGCTGAAGGGCTATGTTCTCCTAATTCATCCAAAGTATTATGATCAGGGATGCCAGTAATAGTAACATTGAAATTTGAAATTTGAAAAAATAGTTAATTTTTAACATTTCTTCTTTCAATTATTATTTCCGAAAACGTTTAGATTTCTCTCACACTTTCAGTGTAATGAATAAGCTGACAACATTTTAGTATTTTTCCTTATTACCAAGGGTGGCAAATTTATAAATAAATATTAGTATGTCAAATATTAACAAATATTATAATGAGAGGATATGTTTTCTTGTTATTGGATTATGCTCAAACTATTGATTGTGCTCTGTGAAGTGTTCAATATGTACATTGTTTACATGTGTGTAGTACATGATGTCTTATGCACATCAAAACGCTTTAATGCCCTCTACTGTAGATGAGTGGTATTGCCATCTGTGGCTTCAGAGGGCTTGTATCATGGAAAAACAACATTACTCTTTTGAAATAAAGGAGTTTGATGCAGTACATAATCACTGGTAAAGTAATAAAACATTCACCCAGAAATCACCCAGTCCATACAGTCTCTATATAGAAATTAAATTGCTAAAACAGCCTAATCTGCATTCAATGTTTTTGTGATCTTATTAAAAAAACAATGTTTGAAGCTTAATTCTTGATTAAAGCTGCATTAAAAAATCTGAGCTGAGCTGAAGGGCCCTGCTATCCACCTAATCATGCTATTCAGCCTGCAACACCCATTCACGCTAAAGTAATAAGGAGTGCTTCAGCATGAATTGCGTGAGGCCCAATACAGGGCAGCCAATCAGAACAGAGGCAATTTACATATACCAATCTTAAAGGCAATGTAACAAAAACAGCCTTTTTAACTCTATCGGATAAAGAGAGGTTGGAAAATGCTCATGTAAAATGAATTATGACTGTTTTTAACACCACACAAACATGTAAGTGGACCTCAGCAACAACAATAAAAATTCAAGAAAATTGTAGGATACGGGCCCTATAATAGCTCTGTGTGCGTATGTATAATTGACATACAGATGACTGCAGTGACAGTAATTAACACTCTTCTTATGCATTCAAATGGCCTTCTTTCTCATTGTGATATCACCGTAATGGAACACATTAGTGATGACTGTGAGAGGCTTGAGTTTTCTTCACCTCTGTCTGAGTTTATGAAAATCACATGCTCTCCCACTGAGAATTACTGATAATGTTCTGCTATGCTCAGCATATGTTTAGCCTTACAACAAATGTCATCAAAATCCCTGCTGAGTCAGATTAGTGCAGAGCAGAGGGTGTGAGGCCACAGACAATGTGCTGTGACTGTAGCTGAACAAAAGCAAATGAAATGTACGAATATAAGGTTAGAGTAATTATTAACAGTATCAGTTGTTTTTGTGTATGATTTGTGCACAAACTGACAAATTTGTTCTTGATCGTATTACTAATACCATGGCATAATCCTGTGTTTCTTATCGGAAAGTGATACATTGGTGAAGGGGTATGAGAAGACACCCATTAGAGACCATTGTCATGAAAAGGCATAGGACGTTTGAAGGTAGCAACCCAGATAAACGGTTACCTAAGAACTGTTATGTATGTGGCAAAAGCAAGAGACCTTCCCACACCGAAGATGTTTTAAAAATAGCTGAAGTGCACCCTCAGCATGTTTTGTTACTGCCCTGGCTGTACATTATTTATAGCCTAAATTGTATTGTGGAGCACTAGAGCACAAAAATAGGAATTAAAAAAATGACAGGTCTTTGTAAAATATGCAGCCTCCATGTACCTTATAAATAATAAAGCAACATTAGGGCTGCAGCACACGATTATTTCAGAAATCGCCTAAATTTGTTGGTTATACATTCAATGAACTGATTAAACTGAAAGCCTGCAATGTCACTAATTAGGATTTTCATTATCTGCTTTTTCTTCATTTCGTTTTTTAATAAATTGTGCTTTAGCTTAGTTCTGCTGTTTGGATTGCATTAAATATTCATTTATAATATTCTCCTTGTATAACTACCACAGGGGTATTGAAAGTTAGACGTTTACTGTGGCAGTAATATGACCATAATGCATTCACTGTGCAAAAGTCACAGACCACTCTCCATTTGTTTAATTAATTTATCAAAACAGCTATTAAATACAAGATATTACATTTTCAGGGTCCAAAAAGGGTCCAAAAAGAAAGCAGCAAACATATTTTGTTGGTTATATGTGTCAAATATGAAGATGTGTCTGTTTTACTGTGTTGCTTCAGAATTATAAGCACATGTTAGTGCTTTATTAAACCTAAAGTTGCTGCTTATGTTTTGTTATGAGTGCATGCTAGCTAGGTAGTTAATTTAGCTAATATGAGCTAATAGGTAGTAAAACTTTGTGCCTCAGATATGAAACAGAAATATGTGTAATTAATGTACTAGCAGAACATACTGTGATCAGTCTGAGCTCTCAGACTTTCTCCTTCAGTAGTAATGACAGATTTTGATTTCATTTTGTTTGGATGTATTATTTTCGATGATATAGCTAGCTAACCCAGGGATGTTTTCACATTTGGACTGTTCACAAATAAAAAAAAGACTCAATAAAGAACTTATTTACTTTTACTTTTTCAAAATTTCTTTATTAATATTTTTTTTGTACTACAGTACATAATTTCTTTAGGGGATTTTATTTCTAATGTATGTCACTTTATAATACTGTTCCTGATTTTCATTAACTTCTAGTTCATTAATGATGAGTTACCATGTGTTCCACTTCATAATACTGTTCCTGATCATGATTAACCCCTGGTTTATTAATAGTGAGTTACCATGTGTTTCACTTTATATTGTTCCTGATCATCATTAACTCCTAGTTCATTAATAATGAGTTACCATGTGTTTCACTTTATAATACTGTTCCTGATCATCATTAACTCCTAATGAAGACCACAGTAACATGTTCATTAATAATGAGTTACCATATGTTTCACATATATTGTTCCTGATCATCATTAGCTCCTTGGTAATATTTAGAACCAAGTGAATTTGAAGGCAGGACACATACACAGTGAGATATTTCTCTCTCTTCAACTGACCCTGCCCTCAAGAGGACTTTAAAGAAGAACTACTTTTCAGAAGAAATACTGGCACACGTGCTCCTGCAGAAAAGAATGGTGTTTTCTAAAGATGAAAGGTAAGCAGACTGGTCTACTGAATACAATAGTGTTTCAGAAGTTGTCCCATTTGTAGGCTGATGTGCAAATTGGTTCACACTGCCAAATATGAAGATGTGCATTAGCCTTTTCAGGTTTGTGATCAAAACAAACACAT
>JAILXH010049724.1:47353-62417 GCA_023558415.1 Piaractus mesopotamicus
AGTGTGGTGTGATGCCCCCAGCCTATCTCTGAGGATACCTGTTTCTGTAAATAGAAATGGAGGATATAATCCATTATATTGTAGAGACTGCCAACTGTGTAGTGTATTTCACTACTGTTAGAAGTGTTGGAATACACTACATCAGTTAGCAGTTCACCAGGAACCTTGTAAGACTCAGCTATTGAGCAAATAATGTCGAATTGCTCTGTACTTTATGAGTAGTTATTCTAAGAAACCATAGTTACTAAGTAATTCTCTATGAGACTCAGTAGTTCTTATGTACTTAATAGTGAACTACCCTAATCATTAGTTCACTAATACCTACTGAGTAGTTAACTAGTAGTCCTTGGTAGTTAACAGTAGTTATTTAAGTGTTAATGCAGCACTACTCATTCGTTCCTGCTTAGTTCCTGATTAGTTACTTATTAACTACGGAACAGTATTATAAAGTGTTACCTAACATAGTGCTTAGCAGGTCAACAGTTCAGCACATCTCTGGTGTTTTTTTTTTTAAATATTCAGTAACTTACATTTATTTATTCCGTAACCACCCATGTGATGATACTTGATAACATGAACTTTAAAGCCAGGATATTTATCAGCCACAGTCATGATACCCACACTGATGGGGTAGCATCACAGTAACCGCTCTGATAGTATGGCATCACAGTTTCTTTTTTTGTCAAGACACACCTTTTCTGTCTCTAAAGGTGCTTTACATTGTTGTAATTAAATTGATGTTAATTTGCTGATTAGACCCTTCAGCACCAATAATGCCACTGTGGTTGCTATGGTTTTAGATGCATTTATGTGAAAATAATGTACTCTCTCTGTTTTTTTTTTTTTTTTTTTGCTAAAATGGTCCATATCATGGATTTCCTGATTCTTTCTCACTTTTTTTAAAATAGAAGAGTTAGATATAGCATGCAAATATTATTATATTTCCAAATTTCCACTGTTCATATGGTCCATATATGGAAACTACGCTTTTAAAACAGCCCAGTTTTGAATTGGTTGTTTACTAAAAACTGCATTTATATATATCTGCCTATTCAGCCTACAGCAGTTTAGCGCTGCCCATTCATGCAGAACTAATGAGACGTGAGTTGCTGTTTGAAAGAGGCATAATACAAGATCAGCCAATCAAAACACACATCATTTACATATATTTTTTCTTAAAGGCACATTAACAGCCTGTTAAATTCATATTCAGTGATAAAAGAGTGGTTGTAAAATAGTTGGGTAAAAGTTAATTATTTTGGCACATAAATCAACACAACAAGTGCCATTGATTTCTTAAAGAAAACTTAACTGTCTTAACTTCTTGATAGCTACCACCAAAATGGGTGCATAACATGTCTCTGTGAGAGTCCCGGGCTCTGCAGTCAGCGACTGAATTTTTCAACATAGTCCAACATATTAACCAATCAGGAAGGAGGCAGTCTTCTCTGCCTGACAATTATTTTGTGTATGCACAGGCAGACCATAGGATGGTATGTTACAAATAAATGAACAGGAACCAAAGTTAGTGATGGCCGATGCCACTGATATATTTTTTTTTTACCGAAATCAAATACCATTACTAATATTCCAATACCACTACTGATACAACTACATCAGCTGTATTGTGGAGTTAAAAAAAGAAATCACTTAGTATTGATATTTTCATGCGGGGATCGATTTTCAAAAGGAAACGTCAGAAGCGGAGGTATTGACACTTTAGTATCGATATGTATCTTAATGCTTTCTGTTACTGTACACATGCATGTCTTTGGAGGGAGGAATTTTGGAGAGAGTTTTGGATGGAGGACATGCAATTGTTAACATACAACTTGTTGAAGCATTTAGTGTGTTGTTGTCGACATGTAAAATCTAGACAAAGTAAGTGATCAAGTAACACTTTACTGAAGTGTAGCATTCCTAAGGCTACAATGACACCTACATAAGCCTTTCATGACAACTGACATAAAACTACATAAACATTTATAAAGGCTTATTTCCAAAAAGCATTGGTTGTCATAAAGGCTGCTTTTATCGATTGAGTTATTATTTCACCTCAGCAAGCGTCATGACAACCGGTGCTTCTTGAAATAAGCCTTTATGAACGTCTTTAAAGGTTTATGTCAAGGCTTATGAAAAGTTTATGTAAGGGTTGTGAAGCTTCATTAAAGTTGCCTTTCAGTGATGTGTTACCAGTGATTGCTTTGGCAATGTGCATTGTAACATTAGTGACCACTGCAAGCTGATGCTGTCTCATCCCACTGGACAACTGCAAGACTGGTCTTGGGTTATTATCAGCAGTGGTGGACAGTAACAAAGTAAATGTAATTCATTACTGTACTTTAGTTTTTTTGTGTATCTTTACTTAAGTATTTCTATTTTGGGTGACTTTTTACTTTCACTCCACTACATTTCAAAGTCAGATATCTTACTTTTTACTCCACTACATTATGTGAAATCTGTCGTTCCTTTTGGTTTATGTGTGTATAAAAACGTAACGTCAAAATGAAAGAAGCGTGAAGCAAGCACACCAATCAGGGTACAGCGTGCACTTTGTTTTGAGCTTGTTTTGACCTGTTGGACATACCTACCCAGTGCATGATTCAAGACAGTGCAGCAGCATAAAATTTTGGGAGTGCCTATGCCAACATAAATGATGGAACTAACCTAACTTTGTGTAAATAGACCACAATATAGAAATATGTACACATATGCAGTTGTACTGGCATGTGTCTTTTTTCTGAATTAATACAAACACTATTTCATTTTTATAGTAAATTTGTTTAGTTAATGTTTACGAACAGATACCTACAGATGCAATATAGTAAAGGAAAACACATTTATGAACGTTTGTTTAAAGCAAGTTTTTATTAAACTTAAACTTGTAATTAAGTTAATTAATCTTTTAGTACTTTTACTTTCGATACTTTAGTACATTTGAAGGCAAATACTTTTGTACTTTTACTCAGGTGGAGGTCTAAAGGGAGGGCTTCTACTTTTACTGGAGTAATATTTTATCTTGGGTATCTCCACTTTAACTCAAGTACATGATTTGTGTACTTCGTCCACCACTGATTATCAGTAGGTAAGTGGTGTGTATGTGAAAGGGATTGTGTTATGTTTGCAGAGTTTGTGGAGACACGCATCATAATGTTAGTGCCAGTTCTTATTCCAGCCCTGTGTAAACACAATTTTATTGCCACAATGTCCATTGTTGGGTTTAGTGTGTGGATTTGAGAAAGGCAAAATAAAACCCTACACTTACTTGCAAGCAGGGACCCCTCTCTTAAGGAAAATCAGTCTGCTTTGTACAAATTATTTAATAGTGCTCCCATGGTGGTCAGTGCTCTAGTTTTAAGCTTTAATGGGATGACATACTGTTTTCTGAAGATAGACACTGAAGAGCACCAAAGGGCTTTAAAATGGTGGCAGTTAATTTAATTTCTGCCAATCCAAACTAGCTAGTTGCTGTACATGAGGTACAAGAAATAATTAATCACAGCCAAAAAGGAAGACCAAAAACTTTTCTTTGGTTCTTTAAGGATATGAAAGCTGGACAATAAAAAAGTGGGGCAAACAATATTGATTAAACTTTGGTGTTCATGTTTTAAAAGTACTTTGGATGGTAAAGAAAACAAACAAAGCCATCCTTGACCCAATCAAGCATCAACTCTCAGTCGAAGCAAAAAACAAACTGAACTTTTTTTGGACATAATATGAGAATAACTGATTGGAAATGACAATGATGTTTGGAACAGTTAAATTTATAGTGTGGTGGGTAACACTTCTGCCTTCTATGCTGTGGACTGGGGTTCAATCCCCTGCCTGGGTAAGCACCCTACACTATACCAATAAGAGTCCTTGAGCAAGACTCCTAACACTACTTTTGCCTGTGTAAAATGATCACATTGTAAGTCGCCCTGGATAAGAGTGTCTGCCAAATGCTGTAAATGTAATATGAATCAGTAAGAAGGACAATATGATTTTTCTCATGTTCTTGGATGACCTCTTGAGCAGCATAAACAAACATGTATCAACACTGAAAGCCAAAATGTTGTTACTTCTTATTTTATTCAGATTTTATTTGGTTAATTCTGTCCAGGGCCATGTTTCCCAAAAGCAGTGTGCAATTAATCTCAATCTCAAGTGTTTCAAGTCCTACTTGCCCTACTATCTAGGAATGCTCTGTAAGTTGTACTTTTGGGAAACTAAGCACAGATTACTTTCATCATTGGAGTTAAAGGGACTCATGTAATATGGCAGATGTTTGATGGTAGACACTGACTGCACACATCTACATAACATCCTACAGAATGGGGCATCACAATGCTTTTGATGATTCAAATAGCTCCAGTATGATGGTTTTGGTATTTTTACACACAAGTTTCCTGCAAAAAATAACCATGTGCAATTACAGAAATGTATCTCCTTACATAAACAGTTAAAACATTCTTTCTGACTGATACACCACATTATGTGATGTCTTCAGTTAAGACCAAAGGCAGGCAAAGAAAAAAATTACAAACATAGGACACTTAACATCAGTACTTACAATACAGCTAAGACAGTATTCATTTTTAAAGGCAATATCTACATACATTCAGAGATGAAATCAAAAACAAATATTATTTTTCCCCATTGCAATGATTTTTAAAAACAAACAGAAGTGTAAAAGTCTACAGGTAACTATACCTGAAAGAAGCAAAGAACGAATGTGAACACCTCTAAAATGCTGCCAAATGCAAATGGTACAGTGTTTGTGCATTCAGTGAGTAAGAATACATACATATATGCACAGTTGACAAATAAAGCTGGATCACACATGGCTTGGCTTGGAACAACCTACATATGCGACTACCGTGCATTGTTAAAATGGAGGAAAAACCACACATGGTGGCAATACAGTAATAGAGGGACAAACCAGTACTGACTACATTCATAGTGGACTTACAATGAAAGTATATGTCCCTTAGATAATGGACTGTTTTAATTTATTAGTAGAATAATATATGCTATGGCTAGTCCTCCAGGCATTTACATTCTAACCCTATACAGAAGCAGAAAAGCTTGCATTGAAGCAGACAGATAACGTTAGGTCTCACATGTAATGGTTTATTACAGACTAGTTTTTGAAACCCTTTTTTAACCTCTGCTAAACTATCCAGAAAGGCCACTTTCTGACGTGAGACACTTATATATTGACAAACTGTTGCGCATCCCCTTGGTGAGAGACTCTAGAAGACCAGCAGGAAAGATGGGACTGGTCCCTGCGTATCTCAAGTCAGAAGATGATCCTTAAAACTGGGAGAGAGTGAAGGTGCTGCACTCATGACAGAGGTCAATAGTTGTTGACTGTAATTTTAATATCAAAACGTCCCTGGTAGCGATCCTTGTCACTGTACTGAATGTTCTCACCAAATACTTTGCACTCAATCCGGAGCTCGTAGTTCATGGTTATGTTGACAAACTGGATGGCCACCAGAGGCTGTAGGTACTGTGGGTGCAGGAGTTTGCCATAGTAAGGGTAATACTGCAGAGGAAAGCCTCCTCCAATACCATAGTACCTCACCTCCCCAAGCTTACCTTCATCCTCTTCTCTCTAAGAAAGTTTTAGAAAGGAGAACACATGCTGAGAACTTCAGTTATCTTAAAATCTGTGTGAAAGGTGAGAATGTCAAGGATTCTTCATTCTTTACATGAAGATCCAGTAAATACTTGCTGAAGAACATGACCATACACTTTCAAACCATTCCAGAAACAAGCCTGTGCTGTTAAGGCAGAATCAAAAGAAGCGATGAGCTGTATTTATGAGATTACGACAAGTTATTCTGTTTACCTTATTGTGGCAGTACAGAGGGATAACATTGGGCTGGACTTTGTGCTGGGCCTCTTCTGGGATAGATTCATTGGACTGTGGAGGCTAGTTAGTTGTTAGATAAAACATATAATTAATTCAATGTAAGCTGCTGTATCTGTAGTAGTTTACCTGTGGCATCTATTTGCATTTTTACATAAGTATAATCAAGGTAGTCAATGTCACAGCTTCACAATCTAAATATCATAAAACGTATATGCATATTTTTATTTATACCCATTCCCTTCATTCCAGGATTGAATTAGTTTCAAGGAACTACAATTTTATGCAAATCCAAACCTACCTTTGGTCTGAAATTCACAATCCTATTGAGCTTGACAATCAAGCAGGGTTTCCCATCTCTGAAGCCAAAATCTCTGTCCTCAACACCCGAGCAAGGCCCAAGAAGACTCCTTGAGAATCGACAGGCCTTTCTAACACCAATTTCACTCTCCAGATCTCCCCTGTGCTTGTATTCATCTGGTTGTTCTGAGAAGACAAAGAAGAAAAGGAACATAATTAGTTAATCACTCAAAATCAAGACAGTAAATTAAAGTACATAAAAGGCATAATAAAGTACCATATCCTGTATGTAATGTTTCATTTTTGAAAGGGTTGAAAATTCTGACAGAGGACTTCTATTTATTATCATATTTGATTTTCCTTATATAGGTTTTTAATTACTTAAAGTCAAACACTATAAAGGAATTTGAGGTCAAGGATGGTTGAGGGTCTCAACGGAACAAACTAAACTCAGATCAGTTTCTTTTACAAATTACTTTTTAACCCTCCGCGCATAGGCTTTCACTTCAAAGTGCTACCATTTTACACAATTTAATCTACAATCTTAAATGAATAAACAGTTGCTTTTAATGAACCAACACTGACAATTTTATATTTATTACATGCATCCTTCAATACTGGCACAGATACCCTGAAGCATGAAATTGTCTACATGGTTATTATAGTGCAGAAATCACCAGCATATGTAATTTAGATGTAACTAATGGCAGATATTTTCATTGTTTGCAACTGTCTATGGCAATTTACCTCCACAGTCTTCAAACTTCATTTGGTCTCTTTGTTTTTTCTCATTGTAAGCCTCCACGAATTCTTTCATGGACTTTGTGTATTTCAAATATGTCTCCACGTCATTCATGTTGAAGGTCAGCTCTACTTTGTCTGAACGAGGGGAGTGGGTAAGGCCTGGATACAGATAAAGAGCCAAAATTAGTAAATACTTTAAATCTTTTTTTCCACCAAAAAATCTCTCCTTTATGTTACAATTTCAGGTTTAAGAAATAAAATGCCAAATAGTCACCAATCCTATAAAAAGACTTCACTGGTAACATCTATAAAACACTGTAATGAAAAAAATTTGTTGTACTGGAAGATGTCTAGTTTGTTACTGATGTTTGTAGCATTTACATTATATAAATATTCATGTTTTAGCATCAGCAGACATGTACTGAAAATATAAGTTATCAGCACCAGCCAAAAATATCAATGCACCACAGAACAACAGTTTGCATTTTCAATTACCTGGCTGAGGGTTATAGGTTTTCTTCAATATTTTACAGTAAACTTATCAGAGTAAAAATTGTAGTGTTATATATGTTATTACCTCCAATAAAGTTGGATTGACATTTAGTAGTGTTGGTAGATTTACTCTTTGTAGAGTGGCATCATACAGTGTGCAAAAAGTCGGGCACCCTGTCCAAATTACATATCTTGTTGATTTTAAGAGGTAAACACAGACTTTGCCAAAAACTATTTTAAAAAAAGAACATTTAACATGTTAACGAAGTTACTTTATATTTATTAATTTATTAATATTAATAAGTCAGTACTTTGTAACAGCTCCTTGGGCTGATCTCATAGCTTACAAACACTTTTTGTAGGCAGCTCGGAGTCTTTCTACAAGTTTTCACGATCTCTTCATCGCAGAATTCTCCTAGTTCTGTGATATTCTCGGGCTGTCTCGCATGCGCAACATGTTTAAAATCTACCCTCAGATTTTCAATGATGTTCAAGTCAGGGGACTGCGAGTGCCATTGCAAAAGCATGGTAGATTTCATGGTAGATTTTCATGTTTTGGATCAATGTCCTGCTGTTAAGGCCAGCTGCTTTTCAACTTTAGGTTCTTGATTGACTGCATCACATTTGCTTCTAGAATTTACAATATTTAGTTGAATCAATTCTTCCATCTGCCCATGTAATATTTTCTGTGCCACTGGCTGCCACAAAACCCAAAGCATAATGGATCCACCCTCATGGTTAACAGTTGGCAAGGTGTTATTTTTATCAAGCGATGCTCCTTTTTTTATTGTGGCCAAAAAGTTCTTTTTTGATGAGGTTGTAAGGTTTCCTTCTCATTACTCTTCCATGCAGATCATGTTTGTTCAAGCAGGGCTATACCACTCTTGTGTTGCCTAAAACTGTAATTTGTTTTCATTTTCATAATATTACACAACCAAAGTACAAATTATGAAAAGGGATGGTGTCAATACTAATTGCAATTGCAATTTATGATGAGGTAACAAAGTCCATATTAACTATTTCTACCGTATTTGAATGTTATAACTGAAGTTTGAGGGGAGGAGCATGGCTGAAACCCCTCCTTCTTTCAATTCAACACCCTATAAATTCACATCCTCACCTTCCGTTCCTGTGATGAAGTGTTTGCAATCCCCACTGCCACCCCATCTCCTCCCAATTCCTCAGCCTTGCATCAGTCCTACTACAGCTATGAGGGGGGATCTGGCCTTCTAGCTACAGGCAGAAGGTGCCCAGAAATCGAGCCCAAGTTCTCAGAGTTCTCTCCCTCCCTCAATCAATTCTCCCTCATACTACCACCACATGTTGAAGGCATAGTCTGAACTCACAAACTTAATTTAAATGTCCCAATTCAATTGCTACAACAACTTATTTTTCTAAATGTAGGAAATTTAGAAAAAAAACACTTTACATCCTCATCTGAATCAGAGGTAAAATAACTGCAGAAAATAAACTGATAGCTCCAGAAAAATCTTCCTGTGTAAGCCTATAGATGACCACTGATTAAATTTAAAGGTGTGCAATAAATAAAGCTTGTTTCGTTTGTTAGACTCACTCTTGGCAACACCACTGATACAGCCATTTCACAGATCTTGCTCCCCCACTACCATCATTATTAAACCAGGAGAACATCACATGGAGACTTGAATGTCTGCCAGATGGAAATCTTCCCTGACCAAGGTAAGCTGAAGCTCAAGCCTTTGATTTCTATGTTGCTTGAGTCCCTTACCTAGCTAAAGAACATTCAGATATCATGATCGTTCAATTATAAGTGGGTTTCTGAAATAAGAATGGACAGTGCAGTCTGTAATATGAACAGTGCAATATTAATGTTGACTCTGTACTCCAGCAGAGTACAGAAATTAAACAATGTCTGTGCATATAAAGTGCAGAACGTCAGCCTTAATTTCATGCTATTTAGTTAGACCAGGTTAATCGTATAGGAATTGTCTCCACATTTATCTAGGAAGGTCTCCCCATGTAATGTGGCCCATTTCAGTTCCTACTTGGTTCGGGGCCTTTTATCTTCAGACTGAGATTTAGGTTGGGTGATTGACCTAGCCACTTGAAAACATTCCACAGCTTACCTCGGTAGCATGTTTTGGGTTACTGTCCTGCTGAAAGATGGAGTACTATCCACTATGTTTTTAAGCCATTAGTTGGATCTGAGTCATTAATGCTTTTGTACATTTTAGAATACTTGTTACTGTCTAAATGGTTCCTAAATGGTTCCTGGCTTGGATGTACAGTTCCAGAAAAAAGAAACTTTAAGTGTACAGGAACTTTACGAGCTATTTAAAGGTTATTTAGAGAAACAAAAGTGGTTCTCCTCTGGCATTGCTCCAAAGAACCTTTTAGGTTCCATTTGATTCCATTTATTTTTAAGAGACATACAATTCATGCAACCAAGTTATGTAGATCAGGTGCTTTGCTTTGGATTCCACTTTATATTTTTCATCAAAATTGGTGCTCTTCATGCTTTTATTGTACTTTTTAGAACACTCTAAGCTGTCCTTTCCATTTTTGAGGCTTACCAGTGGTCTGCATGTTGTAATAAACCCTTTGAGACCGAAAGCAAGACCACACTGTTATGCATGAATGTCATGTCTTTCTAACCTTAGTCATGTATTTGTGTTTTAATAATAATAATAATAATAAGAGTGTGTTGAGAGTTATCTGAGAAACAAATTGTCTGAGAAGAAATCCTCAGCTGAAGTGTATGGCTGCAGCAAGTTGTCCTAGGTTGGTGTTCTTCACTGAACTTCAGAGGGCCGCTCAGATCTAAAGAACACTGGGTTGGGGGCCAACAGTTGCTGCATTTAAAAACAGTGATTGATTTTGAACAAAGCAAAAATACTGGATTTTAACTACATTCATTCAGTTAAGAAAGGCAACTAAAGTCCACTTCTCTTTAAAATTGTCTGCTGTTGTCTTCTACATGATGTGGCATTACAATGTTGATTTTCACTGTTATACTGATGACACTGAGCTCTATATATCTACTGTGCTACATCTTTACCTTCTTCTTTTATATCTTGTCTTTCAGAGATTAAAAAATGGATGATTTTATTTGCTTAACTGTAATACAACTTTTTCTTATTCTTTGGATCAAAATATACAATATCTAAATGATCTGATTTCTATATCTCTTTTAACAATACTACTTTTTCTTATATCACACAAGTTAAGAGCCTGTGTGTCATCTTAGATAGCACACTGTCATTGGAACCCCATATTAAGAGCCATCACTCGCACTGCTTATGTTCATCTTCAAAACATTTCTAGACTTCACAAATAACTCTCAAAAGCTAGTGCAGAAACATTAGTGCAAGCATTTGTAACATGTAGCCTTGATTATTGTAAATTTCTTTATTGCTGGATGACCTGGCAAATTCATTAATAAAATTCAGCTGATCCAAAATACTGCAACTTGTACTCATTGCCATTAACATAATACTCAAGATCTCCGTGATCTTCACTGGCTCCCCATAAAACAAAAAATTGATTTTACGATATTAATACTTACAATCAAGGCACTTCATGGTTTAACCCCTTCATATCTCACCGACCTTATTCATGATTACTCTCAGAACACTCCACTTTTCAGCCTCTCATATAGGAGTCGGTGCTTTTAGCAGATATGCACCATGACTATGGAACTTTTCTCCTCTACAGCTCTGCCTCCTGGACTATGTACCAGAATTTAAGAAAAAACAAACTTGTTCACTATGACATACTTCTGATTGTGTATTCTTTTTTCTCTCCCTTTTCACTTTCTGTCACAATCAGTGCATGAGTAGTAGGTAGTAGGCTATTTCAAACAAAACCTTTGTTTATAGGCAACATATCTAGATGACCTCTTTAGATTCAGTCCACCTTGCTGCTCTCTAGGGAATACAAATGTCCCATGGACCACACAATAAAGAATATTGTCCCAGGTCATAATATGAAGGGAATGCTATATGCTGTCACTGAGCAGCTGCAACAAAAGATCTTTTACCTGGAGGAGCAATTCTGTCCTGCCAGGTGGGTTTGTAGTTACTCAAGGTGAGAAGCATAGCCTGGATGGTGCCAATGAAGATTCCAGCCAGGCAGCCATAAAAGATGACGTAGAACAGAAGGATTTTGGCTGTGGAGAGAGAGAGACACACAAGAACTGTAATAATTCTGTAAGAATTCACTACACCAGGAGCAATCCCTGGAGTATTTTCACTTCCACCAAGTCCCTCAACATCCTATGCTGCATGTGGAAATTGAAGAAAAATAAAACACATTTAAGGCACACATCCATGCTTTAAAATAATGATTTGAGGAAATTTGTAATTTGTAAATTAGATGTAATTTACAAAATTGTACACTTCAGATGTAGCCAAGACCAAAGACTGCTTCTTTAGTTTTGCACTGTAGCTACAAGGCTAAAGCAGCTAACAGCAGTCTACGTCACACAAGACCTTTTCCATAAATGCCCAAATCTTCATACTTGCTTTAGTTTACATCGTTAAGCTATGTAACGTTGGCTGACATAGACTTCCACTACTTTTAGAAACATAAGCACTGTAGCTCCTGTGCAAAACTTAACAAGCAAACTTTGGGCACCAAATATATTTTGGTCTTGGCCCAACCATAAAACCAAACTGTGCATATTTGATTTTCCGTTTCTTTAAGGTATTCAACTCATGAAGACCCTGCTATTTAGCTTATGTTTTAAATCAGTTGTTTTTAATGTGGAGGAATGCTAAAGTCTGCAGAGCTGTGGGCTGGAAGAAACCCAGTTTGACACACTCCTGCTTTAAAGTATTGCATGTACTTGTGTAACAAACTGTTGGCTGTATGCCTAACATGTGAACTTACAGTCTGTGCTAACCAGTTTTCTGCATAACTTTTGAAGCTAGTTACTGCATTTTTTGATTTTTGAAAAGGCATCCGAAGCAATACTACCACCCGTTTCAAAAAAGTTGGGACGCTGTGCAAAATGTAAATAAAAACAAAATGCAATGATGTGCAAATCATTTAAACCCTATAAATTTCAAATTTAATTCAAATAGTACAAAGACAGACAAGTTTTATTGTTTTTAATCCATTTTGAATTTAACACCAGCAACAAGGTGGGACAGGGGCATGTTTACCACTGTGTTGCATCACCTCTTCTTTTAACAACACTCTGTAAGCATTTGGGAACTAAGAAGACCAATTGCTGTAGTTTTGAAAGGGAAATGTTTTTTTTATCCTTGCTTGATATAGGATTTCAGCTGCTCAACAGTTCGGGGTCTCCTTTGCTGTATTTGTTTTGTTTTATAATGTGACAAATGTTTTCAGTGGGTGACAGGTCTGGACTGCAAGCAGGCCAGTGTAGCACCCAGACCCACTACAGAATTGTGTCTGTTTTTAATGCAGTGCTGGCTGAGGGCCCTAAGATCACAGCCATCTAATCCAATATTGGTTTTCAGCCTTGACTATTGCATACAGAGATTTCTCTGAATCCTTTAATATATTATCATGTACTGTAGATAATGAAACCCCCAAGTTCTTTACTATTTTACATTGAGAAATGTATCTACATTTTGCAAACCGTCCCAACTTTTTTGGAAATGTTACTGCATAAAAAGAGCACTGCTTGTGAATTACTGGAAGCCTTGATGGACTTGCATTGGCAGAAAAAGAAGAACTATTGCTTTCTTCTTTCATTATGAGAACACCCCAGATGGCAGGAGCATCACTGGGCCGAACTCAGTGCTCCAGTAAGGAAGCTAAATTGCTGTCTTGTGATAACGGTGCTGATGGTTATTTGAGAGTTACTTTAGAACTCTGTAGATTTTAATGGGTTGGGAAATGATGGTGGTGCCATGTAAGACACGGTCTGAATATATTAAATGCAACCATGTTTACCATGTTTGTTATTTCAAAATATTTTGAAAACTGAAAACTAATGACCTAGCCACTTTTTTTCTCCACAAAAGAGGTAATGATGTGGCATGTCCTGCATGGCACGTACTGAGAAAGAACAGTAGGAGTTTTTCAAGTTGGGATGACAATAAATATTATCTTTTTAGAACTAATGACGCAAAATTAGTGTCATTTGGATAGATTTTATTATTGTTAATAAATTTTTAATAAACAATCTTTAAAAGTCACCAAAAGTCAGCAAAAGTCCCACCCACTGTAACTCCCTTTGACCTAATGTATTAGTTTGAATAGAGTAGTTTGAATAGAGTGTAAGGCATTATCACTGCATATTGTCGGAAACATGGCTAGCCTTTTTTAATGTCTATTCTGTTAACACTTTACTTGAACCTTGACATAACACTGACATAACCATGCCATCAACATGTCATGGGGGATGTCATGCTGCTATCAGTTGTCATGACAGATTATGTCCAGTAATATAACAGGGTCATGTTATCATTACTAGTAGTTGTCATAACAGATGCATTTGATGTCACGACAGCTAACTAGATTACACAGCAGAAATCTGCATGTGACATAAGCTGCCATAACCACTAATGGTAACATGATACAGTTATATTACCAAACTAAATCTGCCATGACATGTTTAGGTCAATGTGTTTAAAAACCTTTTCACGTTACATTTATTTGCTTATTTGACATAAAGGTGTTTCCACCTGTAATTAATGCAAATATTTTTCCCATTTGTCGATCTTTTAAAGGAGGAGTGTTTGTCTTGTTTCTGTGTTTTGTATCTGATGAAGGCCATGTTGGCTGAAGTGTGCATGGTAGTTCAGTAAGTATTTATTAAATTAAAAATCCATTTTAAGATATGGATTTTCCATAACAAATCGTTTAGACTGTATTTCTGTAAATATTCTGTATTTAATATTTATGCACTCACCATGTTGGAAAGGCATCCTAGATCATCAACTGTACAAACAAGCAGGCATAGAAGAACATTCCCAATTATTAAAGAATGCACATTTATCCGTTAATGCCTGTCAGTTTCACCAGCCCTTTGTCAGTGTAACACACATATTGCCAGCTACACAACATGTGGCTGTGTAGCACTGATAAGCAGCTGATGAAACCATTTAGTGGGCTTTTTTTTTTTTATTAGACACGTTTAATCTGCTGCCTTTGCAACAAAGTCAGGGCTTTTATAATGAAGCTGTCAACTTTACATAAAACTATATGACTGCAAGACCAAAATTAAAATAAACGTTAAAACTAAAGATGGCACAATACCACTTTTTCTTTTCTGATACCAATACAGGTACTGAAACCTTAAGTATTGGCTGATACTGGTACCGATCAGATATTTTCCTTTAAACACTACTACGCTTAAATGAACTGTTTCATTTATCTTAAAATGAGCTTCTAAAAGTAGTCCCAAGTACTCAAAACTACTCAAACACACTACTATTCCACAGGAAGAAATACACAGATTACAATATGACATCACACAATGTGAGGGTGATATTTCATGTTACATTTGTTACAGAATTTAATCACACCTATGCTTTTTTTCCCTGTGATATCCAAACCAGCACATTTTGCTAATATCAGCCCATCAGCCTTATATCTCATATCGGCTGATTTTACATACATACATACATACATACATATACATATATTATATATATATATATATATATATATATATATATATATATATATATATATATATATATATATATATATTAT